>CAIGRP010021952.1:0-27719 GCA_903798385.1 Fraxinus cuspidata | reverse complement strand
TAAGTGTCATAGTGGTCAAGCTTCACAGGTTCGAAATCCTCTCCATTGCTTTAATTTTTGTAAAAATTGTATAACTAAAAAACTCCACGATAAATCGGTTGAGATGAGATTCGAAACCGGGACATCCAAAATAAACATAAAGGTTCTAACCAACTAAGCTACAACAAATATTTGAAAATGAAATGAATTACTAGTTATATAATGTATAAGTCTATCTATTGTAAAAAAAAAAAAATGGTTCCGGCGGACCCAGCAAGCGCAGCCGACAGGACTTGTCGAGTGCTGGGCATGGCCCTGGGGTTGATGGGTGAAGTTGACTTCCTTCTAAGTTTTTGTGCAGTCACGAAGCACGTGGAGAGCAATTTCGGTTTCGAAAGGATAGTGACGACACAAGTTTCAGTATAATGTATATGTGGTGAAATCTTGCTTGAATCATGCATATTAATTTATATTAAAATACCAAATATATTTTATTTTTCTACACGTCAATTTCTACATAATTTAAAGCTTCCTTTTGAATTGTTAATATAAAATTATTTGTTTAAGACAATTAAATGTGACACTTTAATTAACATATTTAATTTATAGATTGTATATAAACAAAATAATTATGCAGTACGTACACTTAATAAATTAAACGCACATTTGTAGTTATGCTGCCAAAAAATTACTTTTAATACTTCACTTTTTTTTGGTTGATAATCAAGCATTCATCAACCTTTTGATAACTCTTTAAAAAAGTTATACTCACAATAGTCATGACAAACAAACTCACTCTAAATTCCCTTAAAGCTACAAAACGAAAATATAATCTCAACATAAAGAGGAAAAACTCGACAAATCTCAAATTTCTGACTTATTTGAGAATCTCGGTCGAGCATTATCATTTTGATTTTTGAGTTTAATTGTGTATTTATGTTTATTCCGTCCCCTCGACTCTTGCAGCTCTTGGTCATATCACTTGAGAAAAAAAAATCCAATGAACATTTTCGTTTACGACCCCAATTCAAAAGAATAGAGATTAAATACAGTCCATCGTTTAAGGGATAATCACTTTGGAGTTCATGTTGAAACCACAACGCGTGACTTTCTCGGGAACTCTTCAGCCTATAAGGATGACAAAATTGCCTCCACCGGACCACCCTGCTCCTGCCTCAAATGGAAAACATTGAGTGGACGGGGAACATGATCACCAAACTGAATCCCTGAACCTGCCCCCAAAGTTTTTTATTTTATTTTTGTGTTTTTCAATTTAATTTTATTTTAAAAAATAAAGTATAATGTAAAATAAATAAATAGGGTGACAAATGAGGATTTCTTTTCAATTTCCAACTCGCCTCCCAAAAACCTTAGCAACAGTCTCCTCGCCCCGTTGTTATCCTTACATCATACATCAACATCAAAACCAATGTACAAGTTTGTGAATCCACTAACAATGATACATCTCCCATCATGACAATTTAGCGACATGCCACGAGGATGTACGTATCCTTCTTAATTGACTTTATCGTCTTTGATGAAAAGATGCACATTGTAAGTGATAGAATCTATATTTGACTTCGAGTAGTTAGTCAAGCCTGCTTTAATTTTTGAATAGTTTTGCTTAACATGTCCATATTGTCCATGCTTGATGGGGATTGTTCTACCTTTCAAACTACTGAGCAATCCACACTGAGCTCATGTTTGGTGGCCATTTTTTTGAAAAAAATATTGTTTTTAATAGTGAGTTTTCGGAGAATGTATGGTTAAAAAGTAGTGGTGAAAAATTTTGGGTTGACGCGTAGAATATTTTATTGTATAAATGTGATTGAAAATGAGTATGTAGGAAAAATAGTTTTGATAGAATGGAAGACAAACATGAGCTAAATCAAAACATCCCTGACTCATATTTTTCATAAGGTGTAACTGATTTTCCCGTCAAATGAATTTAACCATCCGAAAAATTGTTACAAACGAGGAGTAATATCTCACTCACCTAAACCTCAAAATACCTATGAACAATCTCAGGCCGATCATTACAAAACACTATCTAGTTTGGAAATGAGGAAGAAAATTACTATTTTCACCCCAATTCTATCTCTTTCTTCCCTATATTTGGAGTCTTTTAATTGTGTTGTACAACTTTTTAATACTTTTAGACGCTCTCTATATAGCTCTTTTGAATCTCCCCACTTCACTTTTTATTCAAAGTGAGACGACTATATTTCCTTGATTCACTGCATAAGAAAATAACCCTATAAGTTTTCATCATGTCACTATGATATCATCTTGTATCTTTCTTGTATGAAAATTGTAACTGGGTTCCAAATCTTTTGAAAAAGAGAACGAAACTTTTTTTTTTTTTGACACGGCCATCCCAAACTTTTGTAAAAATGTGTATGAACATTTGGATGGATTTCATTCAAAATTACATCGATTGACCAAACATGCATCTCTTGACATCATTCTTAAGAAGGACAAAATGGTCTCTTCACATTTCATTAATTTAAAAAAATAACTTGAATTAATAATAGGAACAAATAAATCATATTATTATATTTTCGAATTGTGAATGTTTGAGGACCTATTTACAAATTCCCTTCTATTCGGAATAGTTGTAAGTCAACTCATCGATTAATATAAATTACAAAATTAAAGCAAAAGAAACTTCAATTTGACTTGATTTTAATTTGGTTATCGACAAATCTTTGCAGATTCTGCGTATCAATTGTAAAGGGATAGAATAGAAAAATATTCAAAATAATTGTGGGAGTGTTTTCCCATTTCATATTATTTTATGCACTGACGGCCGAAAAATTCTCGTATTAAATTATTAATTTATTAAAGAAGAATTAAGAATTTGAGCCACGTTATTTTGGAAGAATGTATTTTAAAATAATAGATTGATGGAGAATGTGTGGTTAAAAAAGAAGGAAAAATTATTAATGTAATGTAAAATATTATTTTATTAAAAATGTGTAGTTAAAAATGAGTAGAATGCAAATGAAAATTTTAACGTGGCTCAAACATGAACGAAATCATGCATTTCAGGTATGAATAAAGCTGTTGAAGTGTCCCCTTCTTTATTTTTCTTATAAATTAAAACTTAATTTATTTATCTGATCATATCATTCATATCAGTAAGCTACGTTTGATGTAGTTAAAAATCAGATATTTAATGAATTTAATAAAAGATGATGAATGTTGAAAAGTTATAAATCTCATTAAATGCGTGGTAAAAATTAATTATTGAATTTTATTTAAATTTTTATCATTTTTTTAGTTAAACCAATCAAGGACTAAATGAATTTATTTGTTATTTTTTTTTTAACTATTTGCTAGTTAAATAATGTATTCGAAAAACATTTGAAAAATTCACGTGAGAATGTTAAGTGAATCAAGCCGTAGATTTGCGTCTGACTAGACTTGACCTACCTGACAAGCCAACTCATGCTTGTAAATGGTACAAGCTGAGCACAAGCTGGCTAACTACAAAAAAAAAAAAACCAATTCTGCTAGCACATATTTTATTTTTTCTACTAAAAAGATCATTTTTTCCATTATTTTTTGTTTCTCGGCTTTTGAACTAGCTTGGGAGTTGGTCGCACAAAATTTTTTTTTAGCTCGGCTCAAACAATTTGACATCTCTAATTCATGGATGTACCTTGGGTATTAGCTTTTGAAGGGTCGTTGAGTGACTTGACATTGCCCTTTCTTCTTTTAGGGTTTGTTTGACTCACATTATTTTAGAAGAATATATTATGAAATAGTGATTGATGTAAAATGTGTGGTTGAAAAAGAATGAAAAGTTATTGATGTGATGTAAAATATTATTTTATTGAAAAATGTGTGGTTGAAAATAAATAGAAGAATGAGAATGAGAATTTTAATGTGTACCAAACAGGGGCTTAGTTTTCCAAAAAATTTAGAGTTAAATCTTGATAAATTAATAACTCCGCTAAAATAGTAAATTTTCCAACGCAACATTGATGTAAAATGTGTGGTTGAAAAAGAATGAAAAGTTATTGATGTGATGTAAAATATTATTTTATTGAAAAATGTGTGGTTGAAAATAAATAGAAGAATGAGAATGAGAATTTTAATGTGTACCAAACATGAGCTTAATTTGACATATAAAATTTTCTAAAGTTGAAACGATCGTGCTATGTTGATAATATTAAATGCAATTCACTAGCATTTACAATGAGTCCAAAATGATTCGTATTGAAGTAAGGTTTATCTTCACATGCACAAAATGATTCGTACCATGGTAGGTCCTATGTTCACACTCTGAATAATCTATATATAGGCGATCGACATGGACCCAAGAGACCAAGGACCCATTTTGCAAGGCTTTTAAGAAGTCAAAATTATTTCTAAGACTGGTCTATTTTTAAATCCATTTGAATAATTTTCCAAAAATATTTTATATGGTTAAAATTGTCTAAGTTAATTTCTACTGATAGCTCTCCCATAAAAAAACATAAATAAATATGAAATCTTGTCAAAGTGCTTGGAAACACTCCTCAATTATACACAATACCAAATTGAAATACCATCACCACAATTAGATGATTAAAGGGTAATTAGCAAAAAAAATACCCCTGTCGTTTTCACTCATTGCGGAAATAGTCCATATCGTTTTAAACTCGACATTTACACCATTATTTCAAACATTCCTTGTGGGATTGATCCTTTCCGTCGTATTATGTTAAATCATTCCATAAAATATGGATAATGGACACTCAAATCTACCTTTATTTGCATAAAAAGTCCTTATTTCCTGTTTTCTATTAAAATATTGTAAAATGACTAATTCATCTTTATCTTTAAATAATCAAATAAAAAAGAAAGAAATAATATAAAAAAATTTAATCTAGAGTTTCAAAATTTTTTAAAAGTGCAAATGAGTATCATGTAAAACAATTTGAAATATTCTAGCAACAGAAAAATATTTTTTCTTTCCAAAATCCACTTACTCATAAGTCCATCCAATACCCTCCACCACCACCAAAATAATTAAAAATAGAAAAAAAAAATATGCTTCTTCCTCGTTCAATTCCGCACCCTGCCATCGACCACCACCACCCATTCCACTGTGTCACCATCCAGAAATTTAACTATTTTCATGTAACCAAGTTCTAATCTAATATTTTTTTTTAATTTTCAATGAAATTACAAGAGTTTTTTTTAGGGAATTTAACTAATTTTAGCAAATTCTTGTTTCTATCTTCTTGTTGTTGATTATATATTACTCAATGTGTCAACTTTTAAATTTTGTTAAAGAATAGATAAGCTCCTATATATGAGTCAAAATATATTTGGATGAAGAATAAGCACCATTTGATTTTTATTTGATTTTTGTGTGTTCTTATTTTTAATTATTTCCTTTTTTAAATATAGTTTTAATTCTCTTTTTAATTATTTGTGTGGTGATCGTAGTGGATAGGGGATGAGCGTAAGGATAGGTGGATTAATTGAGAAGATAAAATATTTTTCTTTTGTTAAAATATTTTAAATTATTTTACTTGAGATTCATTTGTATTTTTTATATAACTTAGATCTCTAGATGCAATTTTTTATATTATTTCTTTCTTTTCTATTTGTTTATTTATGCCCTATTTGAGCCATATTATTTTTCCATTCTCATTATTCTATTCATTTCAACCACTCATTATTCAATAAAATAATCTTTTTCACTATATCAACAACTTTTCCTTCATTTTCAAAATCATATATTTCTCAAAATATCAAACAAAAAAAAAATGCATTATTGGAGCAAAAATGTGCATCAAACGGAGGTTTAAAGAGTAATGTAAATTAGTCATTTTATAATGTTTTAATTGTGAAAGTAGACGGTAAGAATCTTTTGCTCAAAGAAATGTCGATTTGAGTGCCAAAATATCAAAATTCAAAAGACTTGGATGATTTGCATAATAAAGGTAAATGAAAGAAATTTTTTTTTTTTGTTTTTTTGCGCTAATTACCCATATTTCAAGGAGAGATTTAACAAAACATGATGAAAATGGCCAACTCCGCAAGAAATATTTGAAATGAGGGTGTAAATGTCAAATTTGAAATGATACTGACTATTTTCTCAATAATTACAAAGAATAAGTATTTTTTTTTATTTTTTTAGCTAATTATCCATGATTAAATAGTGCACTTAGCTACTTACCAACTACCTCCATCCTTGCTCGGCAAGTGTGCGGGTGTCAGAAAGTTGAAATATAATTCAAGAAAAATGTGGAAAGGCAAATTCTCCTCCTCTATCATTATTTTCTTCCTAATACTATGTTCTACTGCTAATTCTATAGTGAAAGCCTGCTTTGAAGATGAAATAGACATTAAAAGATCAGATTTTCCTGACGGGTTTCTCTTTGGAGCGGCTACTTCTTCGTATCAAGTCAATTTTCTTCTCATTCTGAGCTATTTTCCAGAATTTTCCAGAAACTTTTGATTTAGTGCGAATGTCTTCTAATTTCAGATTGAAGGAGCAAATTTGGAAGATGGGAGGAGTCTCTGTAACTGGGACGTTTTTAGTCGGATAAAAGGTAGTATAAATTCTGATAAAACTGCGTGGGTTTGTTTTTCTTGATCCCCCCTTCCCAATTTTTAGTTTTAGGTGATTATTTTTTGCACTTTTATTATATCGTTCTGTTAGGCAGCATAGCAAATGGAGATAGCGCTGATATAGCTGAAGATCACTATCACCGTTACATGGTACTGTACCTCCTATCATTTTCCTATCTTTTTTTTTTCCTTAAAGAAAAGTGCAAAAGGATAAAGTAATGTCATACATTGATCACAGGAAGACATTGAGATACTACATTCTCTTGGGGTGGATGCTTATCGCTTTTCAATTTCATGGAGTAGAGTTCTTCCCAGTATGCATTTTCTTTCTACATTTTGAAAGTTACGATTTTGACCATAGAAAGAGGGTGAACAGGTGAATAACGCTGAATTAAAAATACCAATTAAAAGTAACAATTCACTTTTTAAGTGTTTCTAGACGGTTACATTAAATAGCCACGATAATAAATAAAACAAATAATAATACAAGATTTGTTCTTGGAGAAAACGTAATGGGCATTGGGTATTTATAATAGGAGGTATTTGGATGGTATAATATAGATAGAACTCTTGAAAATTGTGAACTCGGTTTTCACATACAACACCATCGCTCAAGTGCCGGCTAGCGACAAGTGGGTATTTTGGACGCTTGAGCATCAGCTTGGCAACAAATTAGCATAATTTCGGCGACTCTCCATGTTCTATACTCGAACCCAAAAACTCAATAGTTCATCTATACAACACCCCCTTTTGTCTAAAGAATAGCCAATACAACTTAAAACCTAAGACATTTGAAAGGCTTCATTGTTCTTATTTATTTATTTTTTTTTCGAGTTGGGTTGTAATTTTTGATAAACATATTTGTGATTATGAAGGAGGGAAGTTTGGTGGAGTAAACCAAGCAGGAATCTTGTTCTATAACAAGATTATAGATAATCTCCTGAGCAGAGGTACGATGCCAAATAATGATCTTATTCAATGCTTTCACCTTTTCAAGTAGATTAGTTTCATTGCATACAATTAAGATTTAATCCAGGAATTGAGCCATTTGTGACAATTCACCACTTTGACTATCCTCAAGAACTAGAGGACAGATATGGGGGATGGCTCAGCCCTCTGATGCAGTATGTACAATTTTAATTCTGTTCTTTGAATTGCTAAATTACTTTGTGCATTTAAAGGCGTGTTTTGGCTTTGTAGGGAAGATTTTGTCCACTTCGCTGAAATATGTTTTCAGAGTTTTGGTGATCGAGTGAAGTATTGGTGTACGATCAACGAACCCAACTTATTTTCAGAATTTGCATATGAAAGGGGAACTTATCCACCAGCTCATTGTTCGCCTCCTTTCGGTAACTGTTCAACTGGCAATTCAGATGTCGAGCCTTTGATTGTTGTGCACAACATGTTATTGGGGCATGCCAAAGCAGTTAAAATATATCGTGAGCGTTTTAAGGTAAGTGTTGATAATCAATGGGTTTGGAAACATTGGTGTTTTGAAAATTGGAAGATTAAACCGAGTGTTGTGCTTAGATACTAAAATTACTATTGATGCAGTCTGAACAAAGTGGTGTGATTGGCATTGTTGTACACTCATTTATGTACGAGCCATTAACAGAGGATAAGCGGGACAAGGAAGCTGTTGATAGGGCCTTGGCTTTTAATATAGCTTGGTAAGAGTCATAATCATGATAAGTTGCACGGAAAGTTAAACTTGGTTTCACATAACTCCTAAGGCATGTTTGATACGCGTTGTTAGATAGTAATGCAAATAACATTTTTAACTTCTTTTTCTTATTTAAAACTGCTTACCAAGCATGCCAATAGTGAACGCCTTACCCCACTAGTTCTTGATCAAGTTGGGTTTTAAATAGTATACTATAACCTTAATCTATGTGATTTGATGGTTTAACACACCAAAATAAAAAACAAATTATTCCCAATAATTTTAAATGCTATGTTTCTAATATGAGATTTCTCACTTCTCATTATAAAGGATTTTGGATCCAGTTGTATATGGAGACTATCCTCTAGAAATGCGTCGTTATCATGGAAGTGAATTGCCAAAGTTTGCCTCAGAGGAAAGAATTATTTTAAGAGACAGCATTGACTTTATTGGGTTAAACCATTATGCTACCTTATATGCAAAGGATTGCATCTATTCCGGTTGCATTTGCAATGATTCTAGCTGTACCAAAGGTAGTGACCGTGCAATCCGGGGATTTGTGTACACTGCTGCAGAGCAAGATGGTGTTCCAATAGGAGAACCTGTATGATTGTTATGTTTATTGTTTCAGTAATTCATTTCTCCTGTAATGGAAGTTTTTTCTTCTAATTATTGTCCATGTTTGAGCCCCATTCTCTAAAAACTCATTTTTCCTCATTTTCAACCACAAATTCTCCAAATAAAATAGTTTTGTGCGTAAACCCAAAATTTTTCCTATTTTTTAACTACACACTGTTCAAAAAAATCAATGTTACAAAATATATGCCACAAAATATGGGGCTCAAACAGAGCCATAATAATCTAGAATCAGTATTCTTGTTTTCTTTTTTTGTAAAATAAGACAAAGTGTTCATTTTCTTGCAGACAGGAATGCCTCGATTTTTTGTTGTTCCACGGGGCATGGAGAAGATTGTTGAATATGCTAAGAAGAGATACCTTAACAAGCCATTGTTTGTGACAGAAAATGGTAAAAATGGGCATTTCTTGTTTAAGAAATCTCTTGCTAGTGCACTTGGAATCATATGTGCAAAATATATTAATCCTAATCAATTTTAGTACAGCTAAATTTTACTGCAATTTCAGGTTATTCCTCACCCCAAAACCAAGTTGAAGATTATCATCATGATGTCAAGCGGATTGATTATCTCAAATCTTATCTTGCATTTCTAGCTCGAGCTATAAGGTATTGTAACTCCTCATAATACAACTATTAAGCAGTGCTCTCAGTACTTACACGTGTGCAATTCAAGTTTACTTCTGACATCTGCGCTCGATATGTACTCTTAATTTTGCATGCACGATTCTGCCCGAATGAGTTATTTTTGGTAAAATTTAGAAGTACAATAAGTTTTTGGGCTAAAAGAACTGAAAAATCAAATTACTTATACACAAGTTATTTGTTCTTGTGGTTGAAAGAATATCTTGCATAAAGAAAAGTTGTATTGTTCTCAATGACAGAAATGAAGAAAAATCAGTCTGAAGGATGGAAAAGAAAATAAATTGAAATATGTAACATAACTTGTGAAGTAAATACCCTAAGCCCTTGGTCCTTAAGCAAAAGATGGAATAACATATCATACACAAACAGTGAATTAGAAGAAAATGTAAGAATTCAAATTAATTAATAGAAGAATGCAATGAATTCTCCTGGGCATTTATTTTACTTTTCTACTGGCAAAAGCTGCAATAAACGATGCTTGGAAACAATAAGAGTAACTTATTTAGGAGGGATAAGGTGCAGTTTTGAGACTAAAATTTAAATTAAAGAAAAAAGTGATGTAGCACGTTTTTTAGTTTCCTAAGTGAAACAGCTGTTTAGGAGAGAAGTCGTGCCAAAGAAATGTTCCAATATAGAAGGATTTCTTTGCCATCCACAAATCTATTAAAGAAAACGAAGTTGTTATCTTAAAGATCTGCTTAAATGTATGGTGATGGTGTTTTTTCTTTGATGAGAAAAAGTGGAAATATTATTCAATCCTATCCTGTTGTCAACAGGCTGGATGGAAATGGACACCTCTTCTATATAAATTGGTAGACCCAATATTTAAAGCATACTGATTAAGTAGAAGGTAGCCCGGCCTGTTGGTTGTGTGAAACATAATGTTCTGTACACTTTTCCCCTCATCTGCTGTAAGATTTGACGGGGTCTGGGAGTCCCCGATGCGAAACTTTTTCAAGTTATAAAGGGTAATTTGGAAAATTCGCACATATCTATACAGATTTTTCGTGTTATTAATCTCTCTTAGTAATACAGATTATTCATTTTAATCCATAACACTTGCAATTCCCATCTTTACTCACGCACATGTACACACTGGAACCGAAAGAAGTATGTTCTGCATGTGCACATAAGAAATGTTTTGAACCTAATAAGTTCCAATAATCTTTCATCGCCATCATTGAATTATGAGTTTGATCGTAGTCATTCAAGTAATGAATCTTGATACATAGATTTGTACATGAGTTATTTAAGTAATATGACACTACTGAAAATGTTAATACATAGATTTATATGCATCTTGATCAGTATATTTGTTGAAGAGATGTGTTATTTGCTGGTGCAGGAACGGAGCTGATGTGCGCGGTTACTTCTTATGGACATTGATGGATGATTTTGAATGGTCCAACGGATATAGTGTCAGATTTGGAATTTATAACGTTGATCGCCAAACATTGAATAGAACTCCAAAGCTCTCCGCTAGTTGGTTTAGAAATTTCTTGAGCAATCGTAGCCCCAATTATGTTGAATCGTTTAATGCTATTTCATTCATGAATAAAGATGTATCAAGGGCTCAATCTGAATGATGGTAATCAATGGTGAAAAAGATTGTTGTTGGAACTACTATTTTTCTAATTGCCTTTATTTATGAAAAAATCAGTACGAATCCTCATTATCTTTGCCATTGATATCAACTTGTATATTTTATATTTTTATCACATCATAACATTAACATTATAGCCGAACTTGTCACCATCAAAAACTAAAGAAATTAAAGAAAAAATCGTTGTAGGAATCTTGTTGTTTGGCTAGTGCTTACAAATAAATTATTAAGATGATATTGTACAAGGCATCATTTTCATTGTTGATCCTGCAAGACTGCAGATTGAACATCCGGGTCCGTTTGATTGTAAATGTTGAAAATAGGTGGAAAGAAAATGGATTACAGGGAATTGAATTGCCTAGAAATTGTTTTACTGAGAATTGTAATTAATTAGAATAATTTTCCACCTGAAAAATGTTGAAAGTTTGGTGTCCGTTTGACTTTGTTTTTCATGAAGATTGTCCATTAAAATGATAATTTTTTTTACTACTGGGTCTAGAATTTGTTCCAATTACAAAAAAAAAAATTTTTAAAAATTTATCATACCAAATACTATTCGTTTGGTTTTGTTTTGCATGAAAATTGTCAATAGAAGTGATAATTTTTTTATCATTATGTCTAGAATTTTTTCCAATTGCTAAAAAAAACCTGGAAAATCAATTCCCACAAAAAACAAAAGAAAAGCAATTCCTCCAAATCCAGGAAAGCAGGAGCGTGAGGGGCAGAGGAGGAAAACATTTTCCAGGCAAAATTTGTCCTATCGTACACTACGAAACTTGGTTCCAAGGAAAATATTACCCATCAAACAGGGCCTAAAAGTTGAAAATTACACCAGGATTTTCTACTGCAACTTCAATTGCCAAAAGCCCTTATTGAAGAAGAAGGAAATGCAGAAATTAAAAGATCTGATTTTCCAGATGGGTTTCTCTTTGGAGCGTTTACTTTCTTCATATCAAGTTTGTGTTTCTTCTTCAATAATTGCACAGGAAGACATTGAGATACTACATTCTCTTGGGGTGGAAGCGGTATTTCAGGGAGTAGAGTTCTTCCTAGTATGCATTTTCTCTCTATTTCAGAGGCTTCATGTTGAGAATCCGTCCAAGTAATTAAAGACAAGAATAATATGAGTAATATAAAAGTAATAGATAACATAACAACTAATATTTTGTGGAAGAAAGGAATAATTTATTATAACAAGAAACTAAAATTGTTTTTACAAAATTTAATGCTCTCAATCTCAATCTAAACAATTATATCAAAATGTAATATATACAATAATGATATAAATGTTATGTTAAGTCAATGAAAAGCCTATACCATGTGGAGTGTATATAGGAGCCCAATTTTGATGTTTTGAATGAAGTAGAATATAAGAATCGCAATAAAAACCAACTTCTTCCGAACATGCGGCACCTAGCGCCATACAATGGCGCCAAGGCACTATCTCCTGGGCGCTCCAAGGCTTGTGCCTAAGCGCCCAACTTTTTGGTTCCTGGTGCTTGGGTGCCCTGTTTCGAACCCAATCCTTCCAAAACAATTTTTCATCAATTCCAAAATCTTCCCTCAATTAAACTCTCAGTCCATAATAAAATTTGATCACTTATCAATTTAGACTTCCAAACTAAAATTACATAGACTTTCTCCATGAATCATCCTTCCAAATCACATGAAATTTGAGTCACAAACATAACATACCACTTGCTAAGAAACAAACAAGAAAACGAAATCGCTCTAATACCACTTGTTAATAATCGGGTCAAATAATAAAGACGAAAATAATATAAGCAATATGTAAATAATAGATCACAAAGAAAACAAGATTTACGTGAAAATCCAAATTTGGGAAACCATGAGTAAATGCTTAGAATTCACTATAATCAATAGTAAGGAGTTACAAATGATCTCTTTGAACCAATATCTAATTGGACAATTGGTCAATTTCAATATATGTTGTACATCACATATTTATAACCAAAGAATCTCAACATACTAGGAAAACTAATACATGAAATGTTAAAACCAATAATGGAGAATTTAGAATGAAATAGAAGTCAAATTCACTTTGGATTCTTTCAAGACATCTTCAAGTCTACTATCAATTCTCAATACTCCTCCAACAATATTTCCAATCACTTACTCAACAAGAATTCGAGTCACAATCCAATTCTAACACTTCATTTTATCGTTATTTTTGAATTTTGATTTTGTAGGCGGAAAGATCGGTAGAGTTAACCAATCAGGAATTTTGCTCTATAACAAAATTATCGATAATCTCCTACTCAGAGGTGTGATCATAAATAATTATCTTATTCCGTGCTTCAACCTATTCAAATAGTTTGTTCTGGTTATAGGATTCAAGACTTGATGTAGGAATAGAGCCATTTGTGATAATTCACCACTTCGACCACACTCAATAACTTGAGGACGGGTATGGGGGCTGGGTCAGTTCTTTAATGCATTGCGTACAAGTTACTTTTTCATCTTTGAACTGCTAAGGCCGACCTTGAATTCTTTGCGAATATGGCTTAGTTTTGGTGCTATTTCGAATACAAGGCATACATGTGGTTTTGTAAGGAAGACTTCGTCCATTTTACTGAGACTTGTTGCTGATAGTGTGAAATATTGGAGTACCATCAACGAGCCAAACTTATTTGGAAATATGGGATTTGAGATTGGAATTTCCCACCCTCTCGTTGTTTACTGCCGTTTGGCAAATATCCACGTGGCAATTTAGATATTGAACCCTTGATTGCAGTACACAACATGTTACATGCCAAAGCTGCTAAACTGTTGATCATTTACCTTAGGAGAAAATTTAAAATTGCACTAAGAAACTTATACTGATGCAGCGTAAACAGGGAAGTATGGTAGGCATTGTTTTGTACACAGTAATATAACAACCATTAACGGATGATAAGTCCGACCAGGAAGCTGCAAATAGGGCGTTGGCTTTTAATATTGCTTGCAGCCTAGGTGAGACCTAAGCGTAAAAAAAACATTTTCATATTTTAATATTGTTTTAAATTTTTAATCAATTTAAAAATCATTTAATAATTAAAATAATAACTACCAACCATCTAAAATATATTTATAGGAACTTTATACATTTTTTCAAAGTTTCAAACAAAAAGATAAGTTTCAAAATCATAATTACATAATGTAGATATCATAGGAGTTTAAATCTTATCTAACTCTTAATCAGATTCCAATTCAATATCATTTTCATCTAATTCGTCCTCAGTGTCGTCCGATACATAATCATGTAAAAGAAAAAGAAAAAGAAATATATATATATATATGAAATAATGCGGGCCTAGATTCACCGGTCAACGCTGTCGTTGACCGCTTATTTAGCGCTCAAGCCCCACATCACGCCTCGCGCATTGGAGGTGCCGCTCCAATTTGAACACTGGTTACATCCACCTATAACTTGAGGTCTAGATGGTTATAGTAATTGGATGAAGTTTTTTTATGTTAACCTATCATATGTTTAGGGTGTGTTTGAGCCACATTATTCTAGAAAAATGTATTCTGGAATAATAGATTGATGGAGAATGTGTGGTTGAAAAAGAAGGAAAAGTTATTGATGTGATGAAAAATATTATTTTATTGAAGAATGTGCGCTTGAAAATGACTAGAAAAATGATAATGAAAAAAATAATGTGTACCAAACAGAGGCTTAATCTTGTTTAAAGGATTTTGGATCCAGTCGTGTTAGAGATTACCCTCCAGAAATGCTTCGTTATCATGGAAGTGAATTGTCAAGGTTTTCTCCAGAGGAAATGGTGCTATTAAAAAGCAGTATCGACTTTATTGGGCTAAACCATCGACCAGCCTTTACGCTAAGGTTTGCAAATATTCCAGATGCATTTGCAATGATTCTAGCTGCATCCAAGGTAGTGATTGAGCAATTTGGGGATTTGTGTACACTAATACAGAGCGAGTTGGTGTTCCTACTGGATAACCAGTATGAATTAAAAAAAAAAAAAAAATCCCGTTAAAAAATTTTACGAACTAATTTGGAGCTTTCTTAACATCTTGTTAATGTTTCATGCAGACACAGATGTCTGTATCTTTTGTTGTTCCAAGATGCATGGAAGAGATTGTCAGTTATACTAAGAAGAGATAGCAAAACAATCCCATGTTCGTGACTGAAAATGGTACCTTTAAAAAATGATGTAATAAGGTTTTTTATGCAATTTACAAGACTCAGAGCATAATAAATGACCTTGATCTCGCATGTGATGTGTCTCTTGAATCAAATATGCACTATATTATTCTCTTCTTTACTTGGTAGAACAACTAAAAACTTCACTTTTTATTTTAGGTTATTCGTCGACTGATATCTTAGTCGAGGACTACCAACATGATGTTAAGCGAATTGATTATCATAAATTATATCTTACATTTCTGGCTCTAGCTACAAGGTATTGTAAATCTCTTAAACTAGTGATGTTCAGCCATTAAAGCAACTTTACAAGGACAAGTAAAAGTTAAGAAGTTGGTACTCTCGTTTTAGTATAATTTGGACGGGTTTTACCAACAGTGAGCCTGCAAGCATAAGCCAAGACCACCTAGCCCACTGCATTCTGCAGCATCCCACCCATACCAACAAACTCAGCGTCCAAATGCACAGATGCAATAGAATTAAGTCATAAGGCGCGCTGCTGAATTCCACTACCTCTGCACACTACAACCGGCTGCTGTATCTCCCTCATATGAACACTAAATTTCCAGCTCTGCAGGAAAGAATTGTGGAAGGACAAAGCAAAGTCAAATAGAGCCCTCAAGGTTCTTGCCTGCCCACCATGAACCACCATGTTTCACTCAGTCCATATAATTCATAGCAATATACTAATTTCCTCAAAATATGACTTGGATGAGCTGAAGAAAATCTCCACTAATGTAGCAGCCATATTATCACAGACCAAGGACTTCACATTCTCCCACCACGAGGCTTCTTTCCAAACAGTCTTCGCTCAAGAACAGTAGAATAAAGCATGAGAGAATTCATCTCATGAAAGCCATCCCGGAAACAGCCTAGTACCACATTCAGATGCCAAGCTAGCAGATTGGACTTTGTGGGAAAGTCATGGTGAAAAACTCTCTAGATAAACATCTTAACTTTCGGGGGAATCCGGAGTTTCCAGATCACTTTCTGCCACTGAGTAAACTAATTTCCACTAGGTTCCTGATCAAGCACATGAGAATTAAGTATGAGATTGTATCCACTACGGACCATAATACTTGCTACTGAGATCAAAATGCCAGATGAGATGGTCATGTTGCTGCCCCATGCTCAATGGAATAGATTGGACTAGTGCACTATCAATAGGTAAGAACNCCGATGTCAGGAGGGAAATAGTGAGCAGATTTGCACCTGTTCTTACCTATTGATAGTGCACTAATCAAAGAAGAGTAATTTTGTCAGAAGCTCATAGAATTTCACCATCAATATCAGTAAAGAGCATTTTAATTTACTCCACGGTTCTTCTAGCCAGTCCTCAATGCATTTCTGTAGTTTTCTGCAAAGAAGCCAATAATCTCCTTCCTAAACTCTTCAGACTTATTTTTTATTTTTTTCTGAACACAATATTTGGCACTTATTATTGACCTTCACGAGCTCATCCTTCTCTTCAAGAATTTCTCCCTGTATAACGTCAGCTCTATAATTGTCCTCAAGCATTCTAGAGAATATCTTGCTCGCCCTCTTGAGATAGATCCTCCAATGTCCTAGCTCGCTCTTCAGATATCTCAAGCAACGAAATTCTATTACCTAGACATTCCTTTCCACATCCTAAAATTCATTAGACTTCCTGCGTGAAGCATAGCCTGCAAAATTTAAGTAATTTAGAACAAAATTGAAGGTGCAAAAGATAACAAAATCAATACATTCTGTAACTTACCCAGCTCGTGGAAGAAGTTAGAAAAAATGACGTCCATCTTTTGGGTGTCCAGAACCAGTTTTTCTCTCTCAAGGCACAGTCCTCGAATTAAAGCCTCAGATACGTATCGACTCTCCAGGGCTGAGTCCAATACTTGAAATGACCAATCTAGTACAAACCGAAGGTACTATTCACTTATCCTATTCATAACCGAAGGTACAACTATGCATAGTGAATCAAAATCAAAACTGACCCGGTCTCTTACCGTCAAATTGGATACTACAAATTATGGAGAAATCAGCTATACAATGTTAAAATAGCCAATGGAATGGAGCGATGTATTGAAGGTTTAAGGCCTTGTCCCCTTAGTTACTGAGAGAGGTTCAGTCGACTCTTCACAAGTTGGTCTTATGCATCATTGACAGAAAGCAGAATGAGCCATATTATTGGGTTTTAACATAGCATATGAAACATGGGACTCACTAAGGAAGACCTATATGTCACCCATAGGCACAAGGAGGTTTGACATCCAGTCAGAAGCCTAAATAGCTGTAAAACCATATATGAGTATTTTAATTTTGCTGCCCTTAGATCAATTGTGGAGCTGATCTCCAACAGGGATCATGTTTGTTGCCCTTCTGCCCTGCCGATGTAACTCTATTTCGAAACTGCACAGTGCACGCCTCTGGAGAAGAAAATCAATTGGAATTTCTTTAACTGCTGTTCCCTCTACATAATAATGTGTATACACGTGAGAACCCCCTCCCCCCCAGTGAAACCACCAGCAGAGAGAAATTGTTCACAACAATCGAACAAAACAAGAACTCTTTGGGTCATCAATGATTGAATCAGCGTAGCGTTGAAAACGTAGAGATTTATGGGCTTTGTGCGTGCTTCGAAATGGAGGTTGCATAGTGAACATGCGCAGGCAGTTTGCTCAGTGGAATCGTATGTTTCAAGACCAGCCTATACAATCATACATGGATTTGATTTGTTTCACACACTTGTGCATGACTGCAGTAAGGTGATTGATCACCTTTTGATTTATTATCAATAGATAATAAACCCTACCATGAAATCCTCAATCAAAAGCAGGTAAACAGTTGTACCTTCAACTTTTGATAACCTGTGTTGAATCATTTCTTTGATAATTCCCACTGGACTTCAAACTGGATCAACTGCTCTCTACTGTTCAAGATTTTTTCTATCGCCACCATTCTATACAGTTTGGTTCCTTCTCCGTTGTAAGCCTTTGGGAAAGTCACCGTCCTTAGAAGTTAACCGGAGGTGAACTTCGCTTCCAGATGGACGACAAAATTATAATTTCAATGAAGCTTTCAACATAAATTATAATTTAATAATTACGTCCTACAATTACTAAATTATTTAGTCAGTTAGACATAATTCCTTGTTTGTGTAAAAGTATAAAATCTACTTATTTTTATTTTTTCTTAATTTCAAAGTTCACGTCTAGTAACATTGCTATGCAACAATCAATTGAAGTATAGCCAAAGATTGAAGGCTAATAAAATTAAAATTAAGTATAGCCAACAGGGCTATTTCCGATTATGTAATTTTGGGCTAGAGAGTCCATTTAAATTTTAGGCCCAATTAAGTAGTTCGCAAGTCTAACTTACGGCCCAAAAACCTTGTAATTTAGCTCCAGCCATTTCTTACTACCTTCATTGCCTGTAGGCTGTAGAGCTTGAGCAGAGAATCAAAAACCCTAAACATAAAACCCCTAAACGGAAAACCTAAATCTTCTTCTTCTTTTCAGTGTTAGTACAATTGCAATTTAAGCTCTGAATTAACTCAATATGGCTGGCAAAAACATGAGAAAGAGGAAACCTTCTTCTCAGCAAAACAAGGACAACAATAAGAAGCGGTTCTCCTCCATTAGCCATGACCCATTTTTCCACAACAGCGATTCAAAGCGGCGGAATAAATTCCATGACGAAGACATCAATAGCAGCGATGATGAAGGGGAGGAATTTGATTCCGAAGGAGAAAAAGAAGCAGCAGCAGGGGAGGAGGAGGACAATGAAGAAGAGATTATAGAGACGCCTGCAGAGAAAAAAAAGCGATTAGCTGAGGCATTCTTGGACAGGATGAGGGCGAGGCAGAAGAGAGAAGAAGAAGATGAGGAATTAGAGGATGAAGGATCGAGGAGAGAAAGAGAGGGAGAGAGGGATTCTCTTATTGCCAAAATTTTGCAGCAGGAGCAGCTTGAGGAGAGCGGCCGGATGCGCAGAGCCATTGCGTCCAGGTGCGTGTGCCAGTGGATTGTTACTTTTATCCTTCTTGTATACACGTTTGGTTGAGTTGATGTAAATGCACGAACTTTCAAGCTTCTGGAGTCTGATGCTAGAATGCTTAGGACATTACTTACGAGTAGTTGAAAGTATGAGTTTTAGTAAGTTATGCCTTTGCTCTGATTGGAGTGATACATTTCTTTGGCTTCCTGTATCTTGTTTCTTCTTCTTTTCTTTTCTTTGGTGTGAGGTTGGGAGTAGGGGGCTTCAGAAAAGAGTTCAATACTATCTTTTGTTAATATATGCTCGATATGGGTTGTTATGACTTTTTTTTCGCGCAATATGAACCTATTCGCTCTTACTCTTGTGCATAGGACAGTGCGGGTGGGGTGGACGAACATGCTTGTGCTGGTATTATATGAACTGTTGCAGTGAAATTTCCTAGTTGCATTAGTAGTTGAATGTTTTTGAGTAATTTATTATTGGATGTTTGGCTTGTGAGAAATTGTTTTGCTTGGTTAATTGGGTTTTCTGTGACAGGCGATGCATTTATGGGGTAATAATGGTTTTTTCTAGGATAGTACATGGTAAGGTCTAGAAGTTTTGTTTCCAACACCAGGGTTATTGTTACAGAGGAGCAACTCTGCTTGAATTCTGTAAAGTCACATATTCTGTGGTTCATCTCGATGAATTGATAAATTTGATTTGCATTTGTATTCGTTGTGTCTGGAGCTGTTGATTTTGATGCTCTTAAGCTCGTGTGGTGCTTCCTTTTGTGCTCACTCTGTCCTATTTGCATGCTCACAAAAAACATGTGCATGGCAATTTTTGTTACTTTAGTGTGCATCTCATTTAATGACACATCTACCTATTGATATTGAAATGTATTGTAATCTTTAGGGTTCAAAATCCAGAAACAACGGAAGGATTTCAGTTTTTAGTAAAACACCGGCATCCAGTTACTGCTGTAGCTCTATCGGAGGATGATACCAGGGGATTTTCAGCTTCCAAGGATGGTACCATTTTTCATTGGGATGTCAATAGTGGGAAGACTGAAAAGTATGTTTGGCCTAGTGATGAAGTGCTGAAATCTGATGGTGCTAAGGACCCGCAAGGTCGAGCTACCAAGCACAGTAAGCATGTTCTAGCATTGGCTGTTAGTTCCGATGGTCGATATCTGGCAAGTGGTGGCCTAGATCGTCATGTTCATCTGTGGGATATCCGTACTCGGCAGCATATTCAGGTGCCTCTACCAAACTATTAGTAACTAGAGATAATTCTGGTGCATTGGAAAATTCCAACCCTTTATGTGGAAATTACTTCTTCTATTTGCTGCATTTGCTACTAAGTGGCATACTTCTATCAAATTAAGAATGACATGAAAGTGTTCACTGATTCTTGAATACTAAGTCTAACCAATCTTGTATTCCTACACGATGCATGTAATGTGTGTATTTTCTTTATAGCTCTGAATATCAATCTTTAGGAGAAGCAAGTTATATTTTGATAATGCTGTTTTAACTCACCTTTCGCATTACTTGCAGGCGTTTCCAGGGCATAAAGGACCTGTGGCATGCTTAACATTTAGGCAAGGAACTTCAGAACTTTTTTCTGGTTCATTTGATCGATCTGTCAAAATTTGGAATGCAGAAGATAGAACTTACATAAATACATTGTTTGGTCACCAGAGTGAAGTGTTAACAATTGACAGCTTGAGAAAAGAACGTGTATTGACTGTTGGACGTGACCGGACCATGCATTTGTGGAAGGTAATTAACACCCTTTTCCCGAAGGGGTTTGCAACCACATTTGTCAGGAATGTTCTATTCTTGATAGCCATTCTTCTTGTTTGATTTGCACTTCTGTCTCGTGTTCCATTTTCTTTATCTGTGTTGATTTAGAATTGTTAAAAAGGATGATAATGTAGCGCAAATGGTGTCACACACTGTACACTTGTGGGGGGTGAATCTACAGTAGAGCTAGAAATCAATGAAACATAATAAGACTACAATACAAAACTATAGAGTCGATGAGTTTTATTATCGGTTTCCCTCCTCCCCAGTGATTTAACATTGAAATTGTGAAGTACTATTTGAAAGCAAGCATACTCTGGTTTCGAATATGAGATCTAACGAGGTAATACTGGGAAATTTCCTGTTAGAATAGGCTCATATCAAGATTCCTGTGAAATTCTTTTAATTTTACTTAATATATAGATGAGCTCATTAGACGTATCCAAACAAAGGTTTCTTAGTGTGTTATTTGATAATGATCCAATTTAGTTTATGATATTAGGAAGGGGTAATTCATAACTCAGAACTCTTGAGGATTGTAGGAGTTTTAAAGTCAAGTACGATTGAAGTGGAATGGATAAAATGCTCTTTAAAATCATGGTGTGTTCATATTCTGAAAACAATTATTCTACATATCTAGGCTTGATTATTTATAAGCAAGAAGGAATTGGAAATGGTGTAAGTTACAGGATTGGAGTGATGGGATGAAACCGGGTATGTATTGTATGTGATATAAACAATGCTACCATTCAAAGGGGAAATTCTTTAGAATGCCTATCATACCAACTATGCTTTATAATACTGGTTTTTTGTATTAACCAAACCCAATAAAATTTTGTAGCATATCTTGCTTTTGGGTGTTAGACCTAAAGAAGTTCTTGTTCATAAGAGTGATGCAGAAAATAAATAAGGAAATTTTACTTTATTTACATGGCTTAGGTGGTCCATGGTTGCAAAATATAGGATAGATCTCGACCTTTTGGAAAAGGTAGTCTAAAGGGACGTCCAAGAGGGATTCATGTGATTTATCTCGAGTTTACAGCCCTTCTGAATTTAAAAAGTATCAAGCTAATAGCTTGATAATTTTTGTTTTATGCTCGCCTATATTATCTTCCTACATGACAATTCATTTCCGTTTTTTTTTTTCCCTTTAAAAAAAAAAAAAACGAAAGAGTCGCGAATGTTTGTGAAAAACAAGTAAATAAAAGACCAAGTTATGCCTATGATGTCTCTGACTCTTAAGATAGGTGAAATTTTAATTTGTTTATACCATAATCTTTATATTACAAATAGGTACCAGAAGAATCTCAACTAGTATTTCGAGCTCCTGCATCATCCCTGGAATGCTGCTGCTTTATTAGCAATGATGAATTCTTATCGGGTTCTGATGATGGGAGTATTGAACATTGGAACATATTACGTAAGAAGCCTGTCCATATTGTAAGAAATGCACATGCCTCGTTGACTCGGATCAATTTTGAACAAAGACATAATGGCTTATCAAATGGCCACATAGGTATTTGCCCTTCCAGCATCTTGTCTGTAGACAACTGGAGTTTCCTCTTCTTTATCTTGTAGACATGGGTCACTTGGCAAATTTGCTTATGCATAGTTTTTGATGCTTATTTGTTTGCAGAAAATAATGCCCAAGATTCTGAAAAACCTTGTTCTACTGCTCTTTCCTGGGTCAGTTCAGTGGCTGTATGTAGAAGCAGCGATCTTGCTGCTTCCGGAGCTGGAAATGGTTCTATACGTCTTTGGACGATTCAGAATGAATCCAAAGGCATTTGTCCTCTGTTTGAGCTCCCCCTGGTAAGGATATATTGTTTCTCCTGGATGACTTCAATGTGATCAATGATCATTATAACACAAGTCATTTCTACTTTGTTGTCATTTTTAATTTTCTTCACTGTCAAGTCTTTAGTTAGGTTCTTTAAATCCAGTATGTTGAAAGTAGCCTATTGCAGGAGAGAAACTTTTTCGTGAATACATTTTAGGTGGCCTAGATGACTTCAAATATAATAATTTTCATACATGAGATGAGATTTAACTCGTGATTGCGCCTAAATGAAATGGAAAATGTGCTGAAGGACATCAAATTTTCACAGGTTGTCTTGTAAAACCTAAATATGTCAAAAAGAGTAACTTTTCCTAATTAGATTTGGCAGGTAGTTGTGGAATTTAGTTCCTATATTTGCCAAGATTGGTTTCTATTTCTCATGTGAATGGAATTTTATGTAGGTTGGATTTGTGAACTCTTTATCTTTTGCGAAATCTGGAAGGTTCCTTATTGCTGGTGTTGGGCAGGTGAAATTTTCTTCCCCTTTCAAATTTCAAAATTTTACCTGTTACTAATCTGAATCTTTACCAGCGGAATGTAGAAAATATTTGCTTATATATATGGTCTGTGCTTATTAAATAAACTAATTGACACTATTTCTTGCGTGCTATTTCTGATTTTTATTAGATGTTTGGATAAGGTAAACAGTATCTCATGCTATCATTAAAGAAGCATCATCTAACATTGTTGAGATGATTTAAACCTCTGCAAAAATAAATCCTCATATTGAGCCTTTGAAATGGTTCCTAGAGTTGGGCAAGAAAAGAGTCCTCTTTTCCTTCCATCTAGACTAAGTAGGACCATGGACACTTGATCAGAGGAGTCTGATGCACTTGCAATTGCAGTGCCAACTAGGTTTGACGAGGAGGTTATTTGGTTTGTGTGCCAATCGGGAATGAAAAATAGTTGCAGTGCTGAGAAATTAGTTTAATTAGATCAACACAATTATATTTGATTTAATAAAATAATAACATGGGTTAGAGAGAGAAATTTATTGCTTAGATTCATGCATAGATGAGACATATATGAATGAAAGCTGTTACATGTACAGGGCTGCTTTGATTCATACATAGATACAAGATATATCATAAATGAATGAAAGCTGCTACACGTACATGGCCACACATAGAATTTTTCTATATAAATTCCACTGTCTTTGAAATGGCTTGATATATGAAAGATTGATATCCGTTTGGTTACCATTTCAAATTTTTATTCATTTTTTTTTAAACAAATTGACCACAGAACAGGATTTTATGGATCTTATATGTCAGTATTGGCAACCCCCTCTCTTCTCCAAATGGTCCTTCAAGAAAGTGAAAGGGGGAGGGGGGTTGCAGGGAATGACATTATGCTGGTGACACCTTAAAGGATGCTGATTGAGTTATAGCACGTGTAGTTCTGGGGTTGTAAATTATTTTCTCGGAACTGAATTTCCAACATGAAAAGCCCTCACCTTTAAAATAGCTGCTTTCTTGCTTTTCTCAATTAGTAATGTAGATACTATTTTCATCTTGAAAAGAGATCGTTAATATTTCCACTTGCTGTATTTTGATCTAATATTGAAGGGATTTTTTTTTGGACAGGAGCCCCGATTAGGAAGGTGGGAACGAAATGCTGCTGCCAGAAATGGAGTTGCATTGCATCGTTTGGAGCTTTCTTGAGACAACATGTGTTTATTTTTCCTTCCTCTAATTATCAATTTTGACTGAGGTGACTTGAAAGGAAGTACGGGTTCTTGATTGGGGTCGATTTTTTTTTATTATTTTTTTTTCCTGTAAAAGCTATTTTACTGCGCGATCACCCCCCAAGTGAATTTTGTCGTAATCAATTTGTGTTAGCTCTCAGTTCGTAAGAACTTGGCAAATGCAGGCGGAGGTTGGCTTGCTTTGTGCTCGTTCAGCGTGGCTCCTTTGTACGAATGTTTTTCCGGGCCCCTGTTTCATTATTCAATAACGATCAAGGAACAGGCATACATTTCAATTTAGATTATGACAGAAGAATTTCGTTCTAAGTTATATTTGAGGATGTAAGGTGAATTTGTTTGAAATAGTTGTCTTGTTACGGCTAGATAAAAATAAAATAATAATAATAAAAAAATTTAAAAATTGTTCTGTTTTTCTTTTTTTTTTTAATTATTATTTAAAGGCATTTTTATTTATTATTTTCTAATTTTACCTTATTTAAAATGACATTAACCTATGTCGTTGTCGTCTTCACTCCTATCACGTCTCCTCTTACCTTTTGCTATGCTACACGCACATATTTCTTTTATAGAATTGTTTCACAAGTAACGCATGGCAATGACAGGTGCTGTCGTGTAAACTTGTGAAAGTTTCCCTTTAATTAGAAAATAATCCAATTTGAAAATAGTAGCTTGAGATTGTTGCAAGAGGCGTTGTATAAGCTATGGCGTTGCTTAATTGGAGCAACAGGCTTATGTTCTGTCAGGACAGTCATCTTTTTGTTTATACTCAACCACTTGTCGAAAAAACAACGTTAATAACATAAACATGTGGTTCAGAGATCCAACTTTGTTTCATTCTTTCCTCAAAATTAGGTGAAACTAAAAAAATATCTAATATATTGTGTTGTGAGTTCCGTTTAAAACGTTCTCTTAAAGGGTGTTTGGTGGAGATTAAAAAAATTTTTTAATAAATTTTGATAGAAGTTTTTGAAATATGTGATTGAAAAGTTGTGAGATTATAAAAGATGTGATTAATATATGATTGTTTGATTTTGACTTGAATTAAAATCAAATTTTAATCTGGACCAAACATAGGCTTAATAAATAACTGAATTTTATATTTGTAAAAAAAGGAAGATAAGATAAGATTCTTTATATTGGTTAGTACCCATGCATATCATGAGCTACCAATAAATAATGGAGTTTTAAAAAAGTAAACCGCAAATTCAAAGTTTAAGGACAATTAAGTAGCCGACTTAAAGTGGTTCAATTACGTGTGAAAGAAAAACCTAACAGTATGACTAGTGAGTTAATAATTGACTGGTGGTTAGGGCAGCTACAAAGAGGTCTCTTTTCAAGATGGTGCATAACAAAATAAAGGGTGAAGAAGATAAAAAGAGAAGAAAAGAAAAGAAATGAGGTTGATTGCAGCAATAGCAATGACAATTTTAGGGTTATGGGCAGTTTCTTTGAGGCATCAGCTCTTCAGATTTGCTGCAGGGATGGTGGATTTCATTCTTTCCTCCATGTATACTCGTACTTAGCAAGGAATATTGTAACATTACTAAAGAAGAAGAAGAAGAAGAAGAAGAAGAGGGATTTTACCCACTTTTATTTCTGTTTGAATGTAAGTTAAACATGCCTTTTAAGTTAAACATGTTTTTCAAAGTTACTATTTCACTGAGAAAATTATATTCTTTAGAATGTAGAATGGTGGTTTTAGGTATTTCAAAGTCCGTTTTCTTTTGGTGGCTCTAAGTTCAAATCTAGTTCAATGATGATGGAAATTGTTAACTTGATACACCTAAGGTACAATTAATTTTAAACTGAGATTCACAATTTTTATCAACTTTTCAACCATATATATTTCACGATTTCATCTCCATCTAACCGGTGCTAAGAGTCACTCCACTGAGGAACATAAGCTCATGTACCTGCAAAAGAAATAACCACTATCAAGATTTAAAAAATTAAGACAATCTTTAAATTTGTTTAGTGTTAAAACTTTGGTGCCTGTATGTGCAGGATTAGCTTCAGTCCAAATCTTTTCTAGTTTGTTTCTTGGAGTTGTACGGTGATCAAAACATAC
Source organism: Fraxinus cuspidata (assembly GCA_903798385.1). Classification (NCBI taxonomy): domain Eukaryota; kingdom Viridiplantae; phylum Streptophyta; class Magnoliopsida; order Lamiales; family Oleaceae; genus Fraxinus; species Fraxinus cuspidata. The sequence goes on along the minus strand of CAIGRP010021952.1, from coordinate 1,076 downwards.
ACCACATTCGGAGTAGTTACAAGAAAGTGCAATTTGTTTAGTCGATTGTTCACTTAATCGCAAGTGTAAGGTATCAAACAAATAATAAAGTAGATTGAACTCCAATTATCATTCCTTCATAGACTACTGCGTACGCTCAATTTTTATCATAAAACTAATTTCAAATTAAATTAATGTGTTAATCAAATCATTGTTTAAAGATTGGACTTAAAACAAAAATTATACTAACTCTATCTAACACAATTGATGCCGGATGACTTTTTGGAAGAATATATGGAATTATGTAATTGAGATTTTCGATTTTACTTAGAGCGTGCTTGGTTGTGAGTATGGAATTTGCATGGAATGAAAATAAATTTTAGGTAATTCAATTGTCTAGAAATTATTTGTATGAAATTTATTAATTAAATGTGTTTGATTGATTTAGTTTTCAATCTAAAAAATATTATACTTGTCCATTTTTTATTGATGGGTAGATGAGAGCAAGAAAGTGAGAGTGAATTATCTAAAAAATAAAAATCATCTCTCACTAAAGAAAATATTTTTCGTGGAAAAAATTATAAATTAAACAGTACAAAAGTAAGAAATTAAGTAGAAAAACATATTTTCCATTAAAAATATTAGCAATCAAACGCACTATTAGGTCAATTAACATTCACTTAATATCATTCAGACATGTTTGCATAACAATTGAATTATTCAATTTGTTGGAAAATAATGTTTGCACAAAGAGGAAAGGAGAATAAACAAAGAACAAATGATTAAAAACTTGCAAATAAAAATTAAAAGCTTAAACATGTAATCGTTGTCCTCAAACGATATTTGCCCCTATTAGATTGAATTTTGGTACTTAAAGGGATCTTGGCAAATGGTTTGCAGGATTTATCAAGCCTTGAAAGGATTAACACTTAAGCACTTAGTGTAATCCTCCAAAACATGATAATACAAAATGGATTTGAAGAGAAAATGAATTTGAATACTTTTTGAAATGAGGGAATAATATCAAGTGTTTCTCTATATTTTTTCAATCTTGTTTCATTGATCATAAACTACCTATTTATAGCCATCATGCAAGG
>CAIGRP010021938.1:0-13453 GCA_903798385.1 Fraxinus cuspidata | reverse complement strand
TTTTTTTTTTTTTACGTAGGCAGCCACTACCTGCCGCGGAGTCTGACCACTGTGAGTGCGCGTTAGGTAAACTCTGCTCCATGTACAGTAACTTGCAAACCACACTGACAAGAAAAGTAAACTGCATTAGGCAAGTCCGATGCGACGGGCTCGACTGAGAAAGTGTTGGTAGGAGATTCAAACTCGTGACCTTTGATCTCCGCGTTTACCTACTTCACCAACTCGACCACCCCCGAAGTGGTTGCTTTTCAACTTCTTTGGTGGTGGTAGAGAAGGAGGAATGGGAGGAAATGGAAGAAATAGTTTTTTTTTAATAATTTATTTGGCAATCATTTGCACATTTTAAAAAAAATTGAGGGGTATGATTGTTATTAGTTCTTTCTTTCTTCTTTTCGGTTCTTTTTGTTTTATTTAATTATAAAAATGAGGTATATTTGTCATTTCAAAAGTTTTTATTAAGAAATTGAATAAATAGATGAAAATGATAATTTCCGCAATGAAACGTGTACATACGGGTGAAAATACAAAAAAATGAAACGAATGGGCGTTTTACACAATGAACTCCAAATATGGGGACATTTTGTGCAAATAATTTAAAAAACAATTTATTTTTCCAACCAATACTTTTTTATCAGGGATATAAACGAGTCGAACTTAAACTCATGGCTTGAACTTGACTCGGGTAAAAAATGATTCAAACTTGTTTTGCTCGAGCTGAATCGACCAAAAGCTCGACCAAAAAAATTATACTCGACTCGAGTTTTCGGGTCGAGACTCATCGAGTTGAGTTGGCTCGTTTTAATTTAATTTGTTTTTAACAGCTCGTCTCTCCCTCAGATTCCTTGAACCTCTTGACTTTAGACCATGTTTGATAGGCCATGTTTTCTAGGGAAAATGAATTCCATTTCCCACTTTTTAACATGTTTGATATGCTTAATTTTCTGGGCAAAATGTTTTCCTCCCTTAACTTCACGCGCCAATTTTCCTTGTTTTTCTTGAATTCATTTTCCCACCATTTTGGTGGGAAAATGGAATTTCAGCTTTTTTTTTTCTTTCAATTGGAACAAATTTTATAACCAATTGTAAAAAAAAATAAATCATTTTAATGGGCAATTTCCATATAAAACAAAGTCAAACAAACAATAAAATTTGATGAAAAAATGATTTTCTTGAAAATATATTTTTTTTAACTTTTTGGGAATGAAAACAAATTTTGTAACCAATTGTGAAAAAAATTATCATTTTTATGGACAATTTTCATGTAAGACTTAGCCAAACGAAAATTGTAGTTTGGTTAAAAATTGGCCTCATTATTCCGCATTAAACACACTTAATTATAAAACAAGTTCTAGACAATTATTTTCTCTGAAATTCATTTTCTTTCCACCCTTACCATCAAACGTAATTTGGTTGGACACCCGCAACCCCTCACTATACCACTACAAGTTAGGTAAATATATATTTTTTATTTTAAGTGCTGAAAATACTTAGTTTAGCAGTAAGTCATACTTTGTCGGTAAAATAAGTAGCTTAATTATTAGTCTGAGTTTCGATCATAAAGAAAAGTACTTATTTGAAATGCCTTTACGTACAGGTAAGCTCTTGGTTAGTAATTTTTTTTTTAGATTTTCAGCTAAGTAAACTTATTTTTAACTATATATATTTTATTGTATTCACATTTTTTATTCATTATTGATCATAAATTTCAAAGGACTCAACATTCTATAATCTCAAATAACGTAGTTGGAGCTAAATTTACTAAGCCCTGTTTGGCCATATTATTCTGCATTAAATTATAATTCATTTCTCTCGCTCTTTTTATTTACCACACATCATTCAATAAAATAATATTATACGTAAATCCAAAAAAAATCCTTCTTTTTTAATAATAGATTCTCCAAAATATTATTATTCCTCTCATTATAATGTGAAATAATGGGGGAAAAAAACGCTTATAAATTGAACTTTTCAAGTTTAGGTAAACATCATGTTTTAAAGGCAGCTGTAGCATGCATAAAATGTAGGCAACTTTATCAAATAACACGAGCCATTTTGGCCTGTGTTTGTGTACTGACCAAAATGATCCGTGACATGGGCTGATGTAAAAAGTCTCGGCTCAATTCCTCCAAGCTGCAAGAAGTGCCGGCTTGAGCTTTTCTCTGGCCGAGCCATAGGCCCCACTCTAGCCGACAAACCAAATTGACATCGTTATTTTTGCCACCTACAACATCAAATAGATTAAGTCCATATTTGGTAGAGATTAAAATCAAAATTTTAATAAATTTTGATAAAAAAACGATAAAATGTATGGTTGAAAAATTATGAATATCATAAAATGTGTGATTAAAATTACTTATTGACTTTAACTTAAATTTTTTATTGGTTTTTAATCCAAACCAGGCGGGACTTATCCCTTTATAAAAGTACCCTCGTTTTGACGCCAGAATTACTTTTATAGATTTCATTATTGTAAATTAAGTTATCTGATTGTCAACCATTATTTCAACTCTTTTATTTTTGTACTAATTTTTAATTATATATTTACATAATAAAATAATTTACACATAAACATGTATAAAAAAAATTTAAATCCTACATTAATTCAGAAAAATTATGGTTGAAAACTCAAATTTTCTCAAATATCAAACGTGGATAAACAAGCATGGAGTGTTTAAAACCGTAATCATAAACTCCTCGTGGAGACGATATGCCACGTGTCGACCTCTCAACCCCCTATTTACAACTTTCGGCTTTTCATTAAAAAAAAATATATATATTCTCGGCTCAATTTCGTATGAAGAAGAAGAACAGCACTCCGCTGTTATTATCCAGTTTAGAGAGAGAGTTAAACACCACTCTATAGTGAGAGAAAATTGGTGGGATTCAGATTTGTTGAGGCATAAATTTTCTATGTAGAGCTGGAGTGAATCTAATATAGAGTGCTGCCTCGGAATTTCCGGTAAAAACTGACAATGGCAATCGGCGCCGTCGTTTCGCACCAGAATTTCGGCTCTTTCACCGGCTCAGGTGGATATTTACCAACTGTTATGATACTATTCACCTGAATTTACATGGCGTGTGATTGTGTGAACTGGGTCAGATATATTATATATGTAATGGCGGAGCATGCATATAGCAGTAAATTTTGGTTATTTACATCAAATTTTGGATTTTTTACAAGAAATTGATCTTCAGCTTTTGTCTCTGATTATAATTTAAAAAATTCGGTACATTAAATGTATTTGATCTACACTGTTTGAGCAAAAAAATTAGCGCAGACTATTTTGTTTGATATGCTAAAATCTTGTGTAATTCAGTTTTCTTTTTAAATTTTTTAATGCTCGAGGGCTCTGTAATAAATTTTTGGGAAGGAATTTGATGCTAACATGTGTCTACTATAGAGAGGTATAAGTTCTGTATTAACACTGCAGCGAAAGGTTTCAGAGTTTATACATGGCCTCCCACCTGAATAATTTATTAGTTGTGGAATGCTCTGCTTGTCTAAAGTTATTAGCATATTGGGATGGGTTCAAACTGTACTCAAGGAGAAGGAATTTAATAGTCTGATCTTCCTGGGGATTCATTACTGACTAGGGCTTTCGAATCAAAACATGTCTAAATTTATTACCAAAATTTCTCTGGGTTAGCTTGTGAAATTCACTCCAAGACAGGGAGGAAATGGTCCACAAATTCGGAGAGAAAACACAGATAAAGATGATTTTTCTACTCATTTATTAAAGGATGAAACAAAGGTTTATATATACACTCATATGTACAATAATAGACCTAACAACCTGCTGTATAAATGACAGCTCAGCAGCTCTAACCACTTTAACCGAACTTTGGCTAAGTACATAAATACCCTTGCTAATGCTATATGTTTTGTCCTTCAGGAAAGACTAGGTTACTAACTATGTGTATTGCTGCCTGATTATCACAGAACACAACAGCGGCCTTAGGATGATAAACTCCCATATCAGTGAGCACTTTCTATAGCCAAATTATCTCACAAACTGATGTAGCCATGGTTCTACATTCTGTTTCAACTGATGACCTGGAGATGGTGTGTTGTTTCTTTGAACGCCAAGATATCAAAGAACTTTAAGAAATATGCAAAAGCCCGTCACTGACCTTCTCGTATCTGCAAATGATGCCTAATTTGCATCGCAAAAACCTTTGAGCTCAAGGTTGGAACCTACAGCGACAAATAGTCCCTCCCTTGATGTTCCTTTTACAAATCTGAGCACATGGTTTGCTGCCTCTAAATGAAGCTTTCTAGGGAATTCCAGATAAGAACTTGTACTGACAGATCTGGCCTTGTGATAGTTAAGTATAGCAACCTTCCAATTAGCCTCCTGTACACACCTGGATCATCAAGTAACTCCCCCTTATCTTTAGTCAACTTTAGGTTCTGCAACATAGGGCATTTGACAGGCTTTGATCCTAAGTATCCAGCATTTTCAAGGACTTCCAATGCATACTTACGTTGAAAGACAACAATGCCTTTTGAAGACATTGCCACCTCAAGTCCTAGAAAGTATTTTAGAACCCCTAAATCCTTCAACTTGATTTGGCTGTCAAGACTCCTTTTGAATTGTTCAATATATGCCAAATCATTCCCTCCTATGATAATATCATCAACATAAATGAGGAACACAATATATGAGCAACTGGTTCTCTTGCTGAAAAGAGAATAATCAGATTTGGATTGAACAAATCCTTGGAAAATGATAAAAGACGAAAATTTAGTATTCCATTGCCTCGAGGCTTGTTTGAGTCCATAGTTGGATTTGTTGAGCTTACGCACTAATGTCACACCATGCCCCCCTTGCTGTTTATATCCTGGAGGCATTTTCATAAATACCTCTTCCTCAAGGTCCCCATGAAGAAAAGCATTGTTGATATCAGTTTTTGCTAGCTGCCACTACCAACATGGCTTTGATCTATTCGTTAACCAAATGTTATTTTTATCAAATATTAGAGATTCTTTATCTTTTCTTGTTACTTTCTTTCTTTTTTGAAAATTTTGAAAATACAAATCCATCCAATAATGCAAAAGGCTGGCCTGACAGGTAATGAGTACAATGTTTCCACTTAATTCAATCTTAAAGGTTTTTAGAAAGTCTGGAATGTTGCAAAATTTTAGGAGACCAATTCAAGCATTTGATCCTTTCATTCTTCATCATTTGCACACTTTTAGGCTGCAATAATACACCCCTCTCTTATTTGCTTGTGTTACCAGGAAGTGTATGTCATGGAGAAGCAGCTACAATGCATCAAAGAGGAGAGCCCTTGGGTTTTTCTTCTGCACAATGTGTAAATAAGAAAATGTTTTACAGCAAGCTATATCTTCCAAGAGGAAGCTTTTCATTACCTGGATACAGATATAACTCATCTCCCCACACTACCGGTTGCTCAAAGAGTAAATTTTTTAGATCAAAATCGACATCGCATGTTGAAGCAAATTTCTTCTCGGTGACCCAGCACCTGAATGAGAACTTTCTATTCATCAATCGTAGGCAAAGAATGAGAGGAGTATATGAATGCAGCATTGTTTCGGCATACTTCAATGACAATCGGGTACAACCAAGAAAGTTGGATAAACTTGGCTTCTTTGATGGTCAAATCCTTTCATCAAAGCATACAATAGTAACAAGTACCCGAGCCGACTTCAAATCTGAAGATCATGACATAATAGGAACTAAATCAGAGATTGTTGGATCGTCTGAGATGGCAAGCGAAGCCGTTTTATCACAACCATGGTGGAAGCAGTTTCCCAAGCGCTGGGTGATAGTGCTGCTTTGTTTTGCTTCCTTTCTGTTGTGCAATATGGACCGTGTAAGTCTTTTTTTTGCATATCAATATTTGATGTGTTTCTATGAAGATTTAATACTGTAATTTATGTACTCATCGTCCAATGCAGTACATTAAATTCAGAGGCTCTCACTTGCAAGTTGCTTGTAAAATTGTGATAAAATCATTTTCATCGGTTCTAATTTGTCCATTTCTATGCTTATAGGTGAACATGAGCATAGCAATACTTCCAATGTCGAAGGAATTCAACTGGAATAGTGCTACTGTTGGTCTAATTCAGTCATCATTCTTCTGGGGATATCTGCTCACACAGGTTTTACTCGTTATATCTTTGCAACGTTTGAACAGGAATAAGGTTATTCCTATCTTAACATGCCCTTTGATCAAGCCTCTTGCAATGAAATATTTTATCTAATGCATAGTATTTAATGGACACAGAAAATTCAGAGTTAAGCATGCAGCTTTTCTTTCAACTAAATTCTTTATCGCTTTGTATGAATTCCAATTTAATCTCCAATGTTATGGTTGCTATCTCTATGTTTATGATTCAACAGAACTTTGAAATTTATACTGGTGTCAAGTGCTAGTGGTAAAATATCTTCAAATGGTAACTCCTAGAATTTACGGGCATGACAACTTATAAGGTTGGGGCATACATTTCATAGCCCTATAGAAGCACATATCACAAGCGATGTGATCCTGGTAACATGTTGATAGAGACAAAGGCAGACCAAAATTAACATGGCCTGATGTGGTTGGGTAACATTTCATTACATTAAACTCTTTAGTAGATATAGCTGTAGAACAGAGACAAGTATAATCGAGTTTCAAAGCCATATTTAAATTTAGTCTTTCGTCATCTCATGCGCCCCTCAGCGTTATAATTTTTTATGTTTTATCTTGGTCACACTCTTGACCTCGATTAGCCTGTCAGTTTAGCTATGTCATATCTTTATGCATCTGATTTATTTGCTTTTAATAATTACTAGTTGATTATAGTTTTCAATGGAGTCACTTTGGGACAGTTATCCACCCTGTACTTAGTTTGCTTATGTTTCTCTGTCAAGTAGATTGTTGGAGGCATATGGGCAGATAAAATTGGTGGGAAGCTAGTACTTGGTTTAGGAGTTGTTTGGTGGTCAGTTGCAACAATTTTGACGCCTATTGCTGCCAGAATCGGGCTTCCTTTCTTACTTGTCACGCGTGCCTTTATGGGCATTGGCGAGGTTAGCTGCATCTATGGTTTTCTATGGTTTTATTGAAGATTCTCTACTTAGAGTTTGATATTCTCTGTGATCATGGAATCAAGTTCTTATTTGTACTTATTGCCCCTGTTTGGTTTAGATAAAAATTAGATTTTTAGTAGCTTTTTTGTAAAAGTTGATGGAATGTGTGGTTAAAATTAATTGTTGACTTTGACTTAGATTTTAATCTAACTTCATAGTTGAACCATACATGGGCATTGTAAGTTTTGACAGCATTATTAAACTTTCAAGTCTTTCAACAGAGGAGTCGTAGAGGATATTATTTCCATCGCTAATTGATTAGAACTTGATAACAGCTATTCTACTATTGTATCTTTTCTTCTTAAAAGCTGTGATTTAATTCCTAGCATTTCAGTTTATCCGTCTGATTCATCTGATTAACATCAGTTATGATTGTGACATGAAATTGTCCTGCATGTATCTTATTGTTCAGTTATTGCTCTCGTAGTATACCAAGTACAAATATATGATCAAAATGTGATTCTTGCTAGTGCATTCACCCACAAGTCATGTAGTATATATGGAATCAAGATGTTAATGTTATTATTTTATGAATATTTCCCAGTTGCAATTTTTCTGTAAATTCCTCATCTTATATGTTATGTTTAAATATAAAAATGCAAGCAGTAAGCATCCTTGTGAGTGCATGCTTTTCATTCTAATGTGGTTCATTTAATAATCAGGGGGTTGCTATGCCTGCTATGAATAATTTGTTATCTAAATGGATCCCTGTCTCCGAGAGAAGCAGATCACTTGCTCTAGTATACAGCGGTATGTATCTTGGTTCAGTAACAGGATTGGCTGTATCTCCTGTATTGATCCAGAAATTCGGGTGGCCATCCGTGTTCTATGCTTTTGGTTCCGTTGGAAGCATCTGGTTTGCACTGTGGTTGAAGAAAGTAAGTGCCTTTATTTTTTTTGGGCTGCATTAACATGATAAGAAGCACTTCTATTCCCTAAACCAGAGAAAGGAGGTAAATAACCTTGATATAATTCTTCTCAAGGTTGAACAGAGTTTTAAGAAAGTCAATGTGTTCATGTAGAACTCGAAGCATGACAAAATTCTTTTTGACATCCTAAATTTTAACTTGTAGGCACACAGTTCACCAGAAGAAGATCCAGAACTGAGTGCAGAGGAAAATAAACTAATATTGGGAGGCAGCACACAGAAGGAACCTGTCTCTGAAATTCCATGGAAAAAAATTTTATCCAAGGCACCTGTCTGGGCTCTTATTATCTCCCATTTCTGTCATAATTGGGGTACATTCATTCTTTTGACGTGGATGCCTACTTACTATAACCAGGTATGCTTATCTATCGAATGATCTGCAACTGAAAGAGATAATCTGTTTTGATAAACTTTTTGTCCATCTAGATGTTAATATCACTGGAAGTCTAAAAGGGCAGAAGTAAATCATTTCTAACTAGCATTACAAATGTGCTTGTATGTGAACATACATTTTTTGTTAATATGTCTATTAAGATGAACTGTGTGATGATCTTTCAAATTTCTCCCGATTAATGTACCAGTCAATTATCCAGTGCATACCCCATGGCAACCGTGTACACAAAGTTGAGTTATTGTTTATCAAAAAAATCTAAGGTGTTGATTGTTATTTCAATACAACTAAAGAGCAAACATTACAACAAGGGAGTACATTATATGACTACTTCAGCGAAGTGAGAGGTTCTGCAAAAAGATCTTCGAACCATTCTTTACTCACTTTCCTAATTTTTTTATCAATGTGGACATTCTGAACTTCAGGGTTAGAACCAAGAAGTTATTTTTTGTTACCTTTCCATCATATTATGATTCATAACTACCAAGGAGTTTCCTTTTATCAAATTTGAGCATGAAATTTTTGTTATAAACAGTTCCCTTATTTATCTGCCGTATGCTAATATTTACGTGTTGATCAACTTCTCCAGCATCTCCACTTGTTATCTCTTCTTGTGGCATGTAACAATGAACTAGTTTTTCCAACTAGAACTCCAAATTACATGATATATCAAGAGACATAATGGGGGAAATATTCCAGTCGATGTGATTCTGGGGTTCAAAAACTAAGCTAATCCAACAAGAAAACTAATTATTTTTCACTTGATTGTGATGGTTTTCTTAGGTGTTGAAGTTCAACCTCACTGAATCTGGACTGCTCTGTGTGCTTCCATGGCTGACCATGGCCGTGTTTGCTAATATAGGTGGTTGGATTGCAGACACCCTTATCAGCAAAGGTCTTTCAATTACATCAGTTCGTAAGGCAAGCATTTATTTTTCTTGAATCTCTGAATTAGCAAGCCAGCTCTAATGGTGTTAAATAGTGCTGTCAATATATTTACTAGAAGTCTCTGCCTGCTTGAATTTTTCCTCCAAACGTTAAATTAGGCAGACATTCTATGAAGCAGGGACACTCCTACTAGGTCGGTGTGTCCATGTTGGACACTCCTCCAAATAGCCACATACCGTTTCCTATTTTTTAAACATTCCAACGCTCAAGGATACTTTAAGTACACTCTTCGGGCAAGTGTTTGGCATGTCGTGTGCCGTGTAATATGTGAAAGGCATAAAAAATTCAGTTTTGCTATACTTACATCATGGTTGACAACTTTGTTTACACTACATAATGTGACACACAGCTTTGCCATTCATTTTAACAACACAACAATCAACGACATCAATTTTTACACATCATAGAATGTCATCCATGATATATAAAAGTGACGTACAAATAGCTTAATTCTAAAAAATTATTATAAAATGTTAAAATTTTAGAAAATTTAGATCGGCGCGTTCCCAACATATCTGTGTCCTACTTTCTAGAAAATCATGTATCGCCATGTCCACGTTCATGTTCGTGCTCTTTTTCATGTCCGTGTCAATGTCCGCGTTGCGTTTCTGTGTAAGTGCAGCCTAGCAGACAGTATTATGTCTTGAGATTTCATGGTCAAATATTGGTATATCATATTTTCCCCATTCCCGGAATGACTCTCCGTTATTGCTACAGATAATGCAGTCAATTGGGTTTTTAGGCCCTGCCTTCTTTCTAACACAGCTTAAGCATGTGAAGACACCTACTCTAGCTGTGCTATGCATGGCATGCAGTCAGGTATGAGCTGTTTTGTTAACACATAATTTGACCATTTTCTTTGAATCGCATAACTAAATATAAATTGTTTGTGCTTCTTCCAAAGGGATCGGATGCATTCTCTCAGTCTGGACTGTACTCCAATCACCAAGATATCGGGCCTCGTTATGCTGTGAGTTATTTCTTATCTTTCCATACTGCAAAAAAGGTGTATAATATACAAAATTTCCACTTGGTTTCAATCTGTATCTATCTTAGAATAAAATATAATTTTTTCGTACTTTTAAAGAGTTGAACTTGCAAGAAATCTGAAGATGTAATGTCTTTGGTCCCAAATTTGTCTTTTACCTATCATGTCAATTTTGGTTTCATAAATTGCTATTGCTAGGATTTGGGAAGATTTTTCAATTTTTGGGAGTCCTTTTCACTTAGTAGCTGACTGTTTCCCACTTATCATGCTGACAACAGTATACTATGTTTTCTTTTTACCTTAAGTTGAAAAATATACTTCTATATTGCAGGGAGTACTGTTGGGACTATCCAATACAGCCGGTGTACTGGCTGGCGTATTTGGTACTGTTGCAACTGGATACATACTCCAAAAGGGTACAACCAAACCCCGTACTTCATTTTTGTGCATGCTCATTTTCTGCGTTGTAATTAAAATTGACTCCCGGTTTCTCATTTCGATTGATTCTTGAATTATAACTTTGCAGGTTCATGGGATGACGTGTTCAAAGTGGCGGTTGTACTGTACATCATAGGCACATTGGTGTGGAACTTCTTCTCCACTGGAGAGAAAATTCTGGACTAGATTGCCAGGAACCTGTATGAAGATCTGTTAGATAGCTACACAGATTACAGCAAAAAGACACAAGGGACATATTAACAACAGCAATGAATACCTATGGGAAAGGAAAGGAGGAGCAAGTTAATAAGAATAGAACACAAATATTTACGTACTTCTTTACCATGTTGGATCACCTCAACTGTTGCTCTTGATGACTCTCAGATAGGGGAAACATCCCGCAGGTTGCTTTGATGCTTACTACACTAAGCTTATGCCGAGATAGTCAAATATGTAAATGTTAATGAGAGAACTTCCCGACTAGTGTTTTCTTTAACTTGTAAGGTGCTTCAATTCTTGAACTATCAGCAAAACCGGTGTGGACCTTAACATTTTGTTCTGCGGAGAATATGATTCATGTTTCCTTAGCAGTTTTGTTGGTGTGTTTCAATTGATAGTTATAAGCTGGAATGTAAACTATTACTCTTAGGCCATCTGCTTGGGCAGGGCCGGTTACCCGAAAATTGCAGATTGTGCTAGTCCTTTGCCGAGGGGTCCTGCCCGCACAGACTGTTTTACATCTCTAGATACAACAGAATGGAGGTTGCTAAATCAAATTGTCGTAGATTTGGATTTGTTGTATTCCTTGCCATAATCGAAAGGCTTATAAGATATTATTGGCCTTCAACAAAAGAAAAATTACAAAAGTAGGCTGTGCTAGTAAAATTAAAATTTCCCAGAATGCAATTCTATAATGAGCTGCTTCAATAGCTGCAAAGATGTACTTCTCTATTATTACTAAAGCCCAAATTCAGACTGCCTATGAGATATGATTGTGGTTTATACAACAATTACACGGTCCATCAATTGTTACACAATCTGGGTGTATAGTTAAAATTAAAGTTTGACCGATTGTACATAAAAAATTTAGAAAATTTTTAACAATCAAGCACTAAGGGTCCGTTTGATTGACAAAGTTGGAAATGCTTTTCAATTTCATATAAGTTGGAAAATAAAAATTCAAGTACCTTATAGGAATGTACTTTCCATGAAATTGGCAAAAAAACAAGCTTAAAGTGGATATGCCTTGAAATTTGAACTCTATTTCCATTTTCGTATCAAACAGTCAAAGTAGAAATTGACTTAATCGGATATGACATTTTTCATGGAATTTAAATCAATCAATGCACCCTAAATGTAATTAGACCCATAGCAACAATAGGCCATCAGAATATGTTGGTTTTATTAATTCTTTGTTTTGTAACATTGCCAATTGTTTGCTTGGCGAGATTCGTGTGCTTTTTTGGTTCTGTAGTGGATACATTTATTTGCATTCTTTCTATGCTATGAAGTTGTATGCCAACTGAAGAACGAATTATTTAAGGTCAGCATTAATAAACAACAAATATAAAGATCAATATATCATCGAAACTAATAACAAACAAGAGTTTCTAAAAAGAATACGTGACAAAAGGGAAACAAGAGGTATTGGCTTCACAAAAGAGAGGAAGAAAAAAAAGAGGCATAAAAAAAACTAGTCTTCGACATTTCTCACCTTCTCATTTGTCGCATTGAATTATTGTACCTCCGAACCATGAATAAGTAGCTTAAATTGTTGAAGAGCCATAATCAAGAATCCGTGTGACTTTTTTTCCCATAAATTTTCATGTCGGAAAGTAGAAACATATCAACCACCACCTTAGATCACTTCAACCACCATGTCAACAACAATCCCATGGCCAATACCACCGGCATCGCCACCTATACGACATTTTTCGTTGCTAGTGACAACTTGTGTTTCTTTCATAATACTTGATGCTATAGATGTTAGATCCCTTGGATACACACTTTGAGGCCATACTTCATGAACAATGTCAATGACATCTTTTGCTCCACTTTGTGGCCGGCCACCACCGTCAGCCTGTAGCGAAGCAGCACTGTTGCTTCTATCGATTTCATTTGCAAGTAGGCCAAGTCCTTGCCTAAACATGTTCTTGGATCAGCATTGAAGGAGACAAACTTGTAAGAGTTATGCATTGTGAACTTCTTGCTTTCAGGGGATAACCATCTTTCTGGCTTGAACTCTAGTTAATCCTTACCCCACGTGGACTTCATTCATCCAGCCGAATCTATTGAATATGTGACTGATGATCCTGCAGGGACAAATGTACCGTTTGGCAATGTGTCATCCGCCACATCATGCTTGGAGTCCTCCGGTACGGAAGGGTACAACCGGAGTGTCTCCGATAATGCTGCTTTTAGTTATACTAAGCGATCGACTTCTTCGTGTACTAAAGGATCATCAACCCAAGATTCTATGTCGATCCCACGTGTCTCGGTCAGAACGGTGCATATTTCACGTAGAATCTGTTAGAAATTAATCTAGTTGCAATACAGTAAAGTGCAGAAATAAAACTTATCGACTGATCGAGTCTCGTGACAGCACGATATCCTAAAGCGAAATTATCCGTCGATAACCGCTGCGACCTCTGTGGACAATC
>CAIGRP010021932.1:0-25442 GCA_903798385.1 Fraxinus cuspidata | reverse complement strand
TGACATGTCATTTTAAATTAACATGGCAAACTTTTCTCTAACCATTTATTATGTTTAAAAATATGTGACATTTTAATATAAAATAATGTGTAAATAATTAATTGGTGCAAAACAAATTACACAGAAAAATGGGACAACAGATCTCAACTCTCGTATATGTACTCTATATACACAAAATAAGACCAAAAAATATCAAATCTAAAAATCCAATTCAATTCAATGCAACAAAAGAACGAGCTGAGATCTGTTATGTTCATTATGGTGTCTCATTGATTCTTCTTCTTCTTTCCTTTTTCTCATTGATACGTCATTCCACCAACTTAAAATAACCGATGTCATTCCAAAATGAATTTCATTGTACTGTAACTCTTTTATACGTTCAAATATTGGAATATGACGATGATCTAGTGTCTCCATTTGATTGTCTATTTATTAAAGGGAAAATTGTTGTTGGGATCCCAAACTTTTCAAATTATTGTAAATTATGCCCAAACCTTTTATTTTTGCAATTGTGGTTCCAAACCTTCCATCTCCATTGCAATCAGGGACGACCGGATTACAAGCCGGACTAATACGTAAAAAAAAAAAAATACACATGATTTTTTTACATAATTTTTTTTCTAACTAAAAAAAAAGTGGGAGGGGACTAGATCGGGCTATACCCAGCTCAGCCCCCCCCCCCCTCCATCCGTCCCTGATTGCAATTGGAGGATATGTGGATGAAACTCATACACTTGATCGTTAGTTGACCAAAGGTCAACGGTCTAACCAAACGAATTTTTTTTATTTTTATTTAATTATTTTATATGGGATATTTTAGTCAAATTATTGACTTTTGGCCAATTAACGGTCAAATGGACGAATTTCATCCACGTCTCTTCTAGCTGCACTTGCGGTGAAAGGTTTGGGACCTCAATTGCAAAAATAAAAGATTTGGGTATAGTCTACAATAATTTAAAAGGTTTGGGGCCCCAGCTACAATTTTCCTTTATTAAAATTTTGATATTTCAGTACATCAATTTTGTTAATAAAATAAGAATTGTAAATATATGGAAAATGATTGGTATCAAAATGGCATAGAGAGGGCATATATGGAAATTAGGCATCCGTCATGTTAACTGCCAACTATTATCCACTTCATGTATATGGGCGAACACTCGTTGAATCATTACAGCCGTACACGCGTTGCACTTATATTGGATGCTCTTTCAAAATATCAGCCTATCATTGCCGAGTTTGTAGAGAAATGATAACCACCAACCGAAAACTTTTATGTATGTATTCAATAATTATTTTTATCTAAATCAAAAAAGAATGTAAAGTTTTCTTCCTTCTATAATTACTATTTTCAAAATTGTGTTATACATATAACAATTTCATTTGACTATTTTTTAAGTAAAAGTAAAATAAATAAAATATTGGAAGTAAAAAAATTACAATCAAAATAACTAATATATATATTTTTTAAAATTTGTTATAACGAATTTACTTGTTTATTTTAGAACATAAAATGAGTGGTTCAGGAATTCAACATTTGAATATTTATGTCATTGTATATATACATATAAGGATCATCCAGCAATTGCAATTTAGTTTTGAGATGAATGGTTAATGAAATTAGATTTTAAAGGCTTTAAGCACGATTTGTTTGGTAGAATCTTTGGTAATAAAATGTTGCATTGCACACGTAATTGAATGTTCAATTTTGTTCGTCACTAAATTAAGAGTCTGTTTGAATTTCTTTTTTTTTTTTTTTGTGAAAAATACATTTTCGAATAGTGATTTCATGGAAAATGTGTGGTTAAAAAATAATTTTTTTTTAATTTACTTATAATATTATTTTATTGAAAAATATGTGATTAAAAATATTAGAGAAAAAATGTATTTTAAAAATAAAAGGAATCAAACAAGAACTAAGTTTCAAAAAATCCGTCTCTTCATTATTAGGCAGCT
Source organism: Fraxinus cuspidata (assembly GCA_903798385.1). Taxonomy (NCBI): domain Eukaryota; kingdom Viridiplantae; phylum Streptophyta; class Magnoliopsida; order Lamiales; family Oleaceae; genus Fraxinus; species Fraxinus cuspidata. The sequence goes on along the minus strand of CAIGRP010021932.1, from coordinate 23,489 downwards.
AATTTAAAATAACTCTTTTTACAACAAGAATGAAAATTAACATAAAATCCAAATTAGTCAACTATATTTTCCAATCAAAATCAAATAATAGTAGAGTTGTGGATAAGAAAATAATAATTTAATTATAAAGCTAGTAAAAATAAGTAAATTTCGTATGCTGTTCTACACTTTTAGCAAATTTTTAATCAGGTCACTGAACTTTAATTAAGTTTCAAATTTCACCAGTAACTTGTCATAATTCTCATTTACTAATTTTATTTCTAGGGTGACACATAATGGTCATACAGAAGATTACTTATAATACAACTTTTAACTTAATAATTTTTATCGGTTTGGAGTATGATAAGTAACATAATGTAACTAAATTGTAAAAATTTAAAATAAATCAAACTCCACTGACCTGATTAAGACAAACTAAAGTTTTAAAATTTCGCTTAACATTGAGTTATCGTAGACGAAATTTACCATAATATAAAAAGTACTAGTAATAATAGTATAATCATTTTAGCCTCACGTTTGAACATAATTCTTTAAAGTGCATATTTTTCAATAAAATAATGTTACACGCAAACTAAAAAAAATTTCTTATTTTTTTAATCGAACATTCTAAAAAATCTACTTTTTTTTTTATTTTTTTACAAAATTTATTCTTAAAAATAGTCTCAAACATGAGCACAAATTTCAAGTCACATTTCAAAAAAGAATTAATTAATTCAAATTCAAAGTCAACAAAAGGGCAAGACTGTATTTTGGCTAGCACTTATCTTATTTTTCCTACATAAACAGCCCACTCCTCGCCCAACATTTCCCTTTCCCCATATTCACATTGGCATTTTTCATTCTCATTTTCCCAGAGAAAACCAGATTCCCTTCCCCAGATTTCGCCTGAAATTTTGAGATTAAGAAAGAAAATCATTTTCCCTTCTAATGAAGAAATCAGGCCTCTTAGCAGCCTCAGTGGCCGCTTCTGCTTCCGCCATTTCCGCTTCCTCGTGTTCCAAAATTCACTCTCTGCACGAGGTGAAATCATTTCCTTCGTCTTTTTTTTTTACTGCTTTTCAATTAAGTGCTTATTTGATAAAGCTTTTATTGTCTCACGTGATATACATGTGACAGTTTGTTATTTGATATATTAATAAGATATTTTTTTTATTGTACAATGTATCAGATAACAAACTGTTATATCCAAATCATGTAAAACAATTATCACTATAAATATCATTTTCTAAAAATAGGTTAAATATCATTTTTATTCATACATTTTATTGAATTCACAATTTTTACCACTTTTTCATCCATTTCATGGCACCAACTATTTTTTTCATTAATTTTTAGCAATATCACACAATCCCTAAATTTGAAACCTATTTTCTAAGCGATAAAACTAATTATTTTGAATCTAGCGTTACCTTGAATTTTGACAATTTTTTCTGTAAATTTTAGGATGCGATTGTGAGGAAAAACAGTGAGAATTCAACATCACAGAGGTTGTCGTCTTCTTCTTGTTCGGATAAATTTGCGCCGAGATTCGATGGATTAAGGTTCATAGAGACACTGGTTACAGCTCATAGATGAGTAAAATATGTTGTAAAAAATGAGGGGAAAAAAAAGAAAAAAGAGAGCTTAATTTTAATATTATATATTGGCTAAAAATTATGATGAGTTGAGAAAAAATTGAGTAGGTTGTCAATGATAATGAGAGATGAATTGGAGTGCACCGTGAAATTATTAATTGATTGGCATTTATTTTCTTTAAACGTTTTTGCTTATTCAATTATTTATTTTTGCTGAAATTATTTTTCAGCACGGTTTTCTTTAATTCATGAATCGGATTTCTTTAATTCTCCATATTATTATACTTTTATATTTGATCATATGAGTAAGCCGAGTGAAATTGACGTTAAATAAATTTTAATATTATTAACGTCTAAAAATGGAAATGAAATTGGATTATTAAATATAATTCTAGCGGTCATCTTTTTGTTTGTTTTTTGAACTCATCATTTAAGGTTTTTCAATCCAATAAATACATTAAGAAGTTTGCATGCATACTTCGAAACGATATATATCAAATAGGTCAAAATTAACATTATGACTTTTAAGAAAAAGTTACAAAGTATTATAAATCAATTTAGCCTATATTCAAGAATAATATTTTAATTCTCATACTCATTTTTAACTATATATTTATACAAAAAAAAAAAAAAAAATTTACACTTAAAATAAAAAAATTTCCCTACATTTTTAGCCACAAATTCTCCCAAAAAATACTATTCAAAACTCAATTTTAAAAAAATAATGACCATCATACAAGGATTTAAATTCAAAGGTTCTCATTATCACAATTTAAGCTTAATTAAAGATGTATCAAATAACCTAATTGTATAATTCAATGCAGCTTGAAACAAATGGACACAGATATTGAATAAATACATTTTATAAAAAGTGTAAATTGAGTATGACATTCCCCTTTTTAGATGTACTATGAACATTGTTACATCTATAAATTATGTGGCACGCACGTAATGAAAGGGGTCCCATATATGAAGACGTGGCATTGATTATTCAATTGATTGAACATATTTCATTAAACAACTTCATTTTGGGCTTGGAACTCGACCAATCAGCCCCACTAGACTTATATGTGATTCATTCACAATCAATGTAATAATTTTTTACCCTAGCCAAATCTCAACTCCTTCTCTTGCACTCTCTTTGGCTCTCGTTCGGCCCATTAATTTGACTATCGAAGTGCAAACAATCGTCGTACATTTTTCTTGATTGGTGGCATTTGCCCCCTAAAGGGGTGTTTTGTTGGTATTATTAGGTCCCAAAAACAGATAATAATGTAGAATGTAATTGAACACAAAAGATTTTTCGCCCTAAGGCCCGGATGTTCACCCAAATAGGCTAATCACTCGTTGAGCATTCACCGAAGTGATTTAATTAATCAAAGCAAGTATCACAGTACAACAGATCCACAAAGGATAATGCTCTCAGACACTTGTTTTCTCTCAAGAAACTACAAACTCAATTACACAAAGTAACCAATAGAAAATTGATCACAACAAGAACCGAATCGCCCAAACCACAACCTTACAAACACTAAATCTCACCAAGAAGCACCTAGAGTTTAGAGATTATAGGCAAAAACCAAAGGTTTTCAGAAAGAGTAAGAGGTGAGAAAACCATAGAATTATCTCGATTAAGCTAAATGAAAAGGTCAAGCCAATAATACAAAACGATCAAACGCATCCAACGATCACTTGGCTTCATCTCAGCCTTTGTAATGGGCTGGGCTCTCCATATTAATGGGTTCCATCATAGGGCCCAAATTGTTAAGTATATGAACAATCTTCACCTTGCTTAGAAATTTGGGTTTCATAGTAGATTGGATGTTAACATATCCCTCAGTTTCATTTGCTCTATGTACGTGCAATAAATACTAATCAGCAATTACATTTAGGAGATTTAAACAATCCCTAACTTTGTAAAGAGGTAGTATTTTAGTTCCCATATCTGCAGGATTACACTTAGCTGAAATCTTTTCAATTTTCATGATTTCCTTTTCTAAGACATCTCTTATAAATTGAAATTTAACATCTATATGTTTAGTTCTATCATGAAAAATCGAATTTCTACTAAGATGTATAGCAGATTGACTATCAGAGAATATAACAGCATCATTATCAGAAAACCAATTTTATTTAGCAAGTTTTTTAGCCAATACCTTCTTTTACTGCATCTGTGGCTGCAATATATTCAGCATATGTTGAAGACAATGCTACAATTTTTTGTAGCTGAGATTTCCAGCTTATGTAGGTATTATTTAAAGTAAAAACATATGCAGAAGTAGATTTCCTATTATCTGAGTTACCAGCAAAATCTGAGTCCACATAATCTTTTAGTTTAAATCTAGTTTTATTTTTACAAAACATAAGTCCTAAATTTAAAGTTCCTTTAGATATCTTAATAGCCATTTCATGGCTTCCCAATGATATTCACGTGGATTACTCATATATCTACTCAATATACTTATATCAAAAGCAAGATCAAGTCTAGTACAGATCATAATATACATGATAGATCCAACAACATTTGCATAAGGAACCTTTTCCATCCTATTAATTTATAATTCAGTTTTAGGACATTGCTCAGTTGAAAATTTAAACTGACTGCCAAGAGGTAAGGTAACATCTTTAGCACTTTCCATAGAAAATTTACACAGAATTTTTGAAATATAAGACTGTTGAGTAAGAAACAGTTTATGATTACTCCTATTTCTTTTCATTTCCATTACTAGTATCCTTTTCGCTTCACCTAAATCTTTCATTTCGAATTCATGTTTTAGTTTATGCTTAATGATGTTAATCTCAGTCATATCACACCCATCAAGTAACATATCATCAATATAAAGTAACAAATAATATGAATCAAGGCCTCCACTGCCCTTAAAATAAAAACATGGATCATATTCACTTCTATTGAAATCAAGTCCCTTTATAAAGGTGTCAAACCTGATATAACATTGCCTGGGAGCTTGTTTCAAGCTATAGAGTGGTTTTTTTGTAAAAAGACACACACAGTTTTCTTTACCTTTTTGTTCAAACTCCTTTGGTTGAGCATATAAATTTTCTCATCCAAATTCTCATGTAGAAAGGCGGTTTTGACATCTAATTGTTCTAATTCAAAATCAAATTCAGAAACAATAGAAAGTAAGACTCTTATGGAAGTGTATTTGACTACAGGTGAAAGTATTTCATTATAGTCAATTCTTTCTCTTTGGTTAAAGCCCTTAGCAACTAATCTGATCTTAAATCTTACACCTTTACTATTAGAGTCTCCTTCTTTTACTTTATAAATCCACTTATTGTCAATAACCCTTTCCCCTTTTGGTATGTTTACTAAGATCCAAGTCTTTTTTTTGATTAATGAAAACATTTCATCTTTCATAGCAGCAAGCCAAGAACTTGCATGTTCTCCCTCAATGGCCTCTTCATAAGAATTAGGCTCATTACCCAAAAATTTTTGGACATTCAAGGCTGTAACAAATTCAGAATCATTGTATCTAGAAGGAGGTCTAATTTCCCTTCTAACTCTATCTCTTGGAAGATGGTAGTCTCCTAAAGGGTTTTTAGGTTGTTAAGGTTCAGGTATAATAGCTTATTCAATCTCAGTATCCTTTCTAGGTTCAGTATTTAAGTCTTGCCCAAGCTCCACCTCAAACTGATCATTATTTTCAGAGTTTAAATCAGTTTGGAAAAGTTCAGATTCTAAAACATTTTTATTTTGATCAGTTTCAATTGTAGCTAACTCTTTTGCTTTAATACATGGCATATCTAACTCATTGAAGATCACACTTCTGCTAATAATAACTTTATAACCTCCTTGATTTCTTAACCAAACCCTATAACCTTTAAAACCTTCACCATACCAAAAAAAAAAAATACCCTTAACAGATCTGAGCTCAAGTTTCCCTTCATTCTGATGTACAAAAGCAGCACAACCAAAAATTTTCAATTTAGAATAATCAACAGAATAACCATTCCAAACATGATCATGTTATCAAACTTTAAGGATTTAGTAGGACACTTATTTATCAGATAAAAGGTAGTTTTTACTGTCTCTCCCCAAAATAACTTTGGTAAGCCAGAACTTATCAGCATACATCTAATCTTTTTTAACAGGGTTCTATTCATCCTTTCTGCAAGCTCATTCTGTTGAGGAGTGCATGTAATAGTCCTATGTCTAAGGATCCCATTAGTTTTGTAGAAATAATCAAACTCTTCATTGCAAAATTCAAGACCATTATCAATTCTAAGAGCTTTAACTCTTTTTTTAACTTGATTTTCAATAAGAGTATTCCATTCTACAAAATTTTTGAAGGTGTCTGACTTGCTTTTCAAGAGGATGGCCCAGCTTTTCTTTGAAAAATCATCAATAATGAGCAAAAGATATTTAAAGCCAAAGTAAGTGCATACAATAGCTGGTCCCCACAAATCAGCATGGAAGTATTCAAGAATACATTGTGATTTATGAATGCCAGTGATAAAAGGCAATTTCTTTTGTTTTCCATAGATACAATGATCACAAAAAGACATTCTTTCTATTCTTTCATTTCCTAAAAGACCTTGTTTCTTAAGAATATACATATTCTTATCACTAATATGTCCAAGTCTTCTGTGCCATAATTCAGATTTATCAGATTGTGAGACTGAAGCAGCAAAAGATTTGTTATGTAAAGGTAAAGCTCTCAAAGTATAAATCCCATTGGATTTATCAACATTAATGACTTTTACAAAATCATTTTGAAGTGTTAGAATACCTTTATTTATGATAGTATTGAAACCTTCATCATCAAGGGAACCTAAAGAGATTAAATTTCTCTTCAGGTCAGGAATGTATCTTATTTCCTGCAAAGTCAGAACATTCCCATTTTCCAAATGTAAAACAGGATTACCAATCCCTTTTATTTTGCAGGAGAAGTCATTTCCCAACATTACCTGTCCCCCATTTATTTCAAGAAAACCAGTGAAGGAATCTTTGTGAGGTGTCATATGAAAAGTACACTCTCCATTCATTTTTGGTTGATGATTGGCTGGCCATGTAGACCTACCCATCATAATTTGCAGCTTCTTTATAAGCTAAAGCAGCTCCACCATCAACTTTATTAACATTTTTCAGTTCATCAATCCTTTTGTTACAATCTTTAATAAAATGTCCCAATTTTCCATAGAAATAATATTTCTTTCCCTTAGCCTTATTATTATTCTTGTTGAAGTTGGGTTTACTACTTTTGACATTTTCAAAAAAATTCGTTATGTTTTCCCAAACTTTTATTTGAGAAATTGTTATTGTTCCTTTTTGAAAAATTGTTTCCTTTCACAATGTATCCAACTCCAATAGAGGAAGTTTTTAACTCACTTTTAAATTCAAGATTCTTATTCCTTAAGGAGGAAACAATGATATCAACAGTAACAGAAGTTCTTCCATATTCAAGAGCATTTCTCAAATCTTTATATTTTTCAGGTGAGGATGATAATAAGACTACAGATTTTTTATCACTGGAAAGAGTTTCACCACTATTGGTGAGATCTTGAAACAGTTTATTAAATCTGTCAAGATTAACTTCAAGATCACAATTGGGTTCGAACTTAAAACTGAAAAATTGTTTCCACAGGTAACATTTATTGGGAAGTGTTTTAGCTTTATAAAGGGATTCAAGTTTTGCCCATATATCAGCTGCAGTAGCAGTCTCTCCTACTTCTCTAATGACACTATTAGACAAATGCAGAGATATGGTGCTCCATGCAGTTTCACCTTGTTCAATTCTTTTATTATTGGCCACTTCTTCCCCCAAGATTCATCAAGTGCTTTAGCACATCTAAAATGAATTAACTGAGCTTTCATTTTTCTACTCCAAAGGGTAAAGTCTCCCTTCCCATTCCAATCAAATGTCAACATCAACTTTGGTACCACCATGTAAGAGTTCGAAAAAAAAAACACAATAAGTGCTTAAGTAATGTAGAGGCAGAGCAAAGTTTGATGTACCACTCACAGAGAATAACAGAACCAACTATTGCACACTTACACAGAGTAATAGAATGCAGGAAATATTTTATTTCAAGCAAGTGTACAAAGTTTAACAATATCAGATATATGGATAACAAGATATCACATATATAATCCAAACACCAAAGGATACCAATCACAAACTATAAAGTTCAAAGATAATCTTGAAGAAACCGTTAATCTCAGTCCCCTCAGATTATAGGGTTCTCAAATGAAACCCTAGACAAAGGAAGATCTGGGAGGGTTTTGAACAAGAGATCCAAGAAAATTAAAAATCGAAAAAGGTACAGCAATATAGGGTTAGAAACTCGTTACCAACATCTCAGCTCAGTAGTGTAAAATAGTGAAAACCAGAACTATTTTACTTTCTCTGCTAAAGGTAAGAAAACCAGACCCTTTCCAGAAAAGAACTTTGTAGATCCAGAGTCTCATTCACCAAGAACACCAAGAAAAGTTCCAAATCGAAAAAGTTTGAAGATCGAAATGCTCTGATACCACTGTTTGTATTATTAGGTCCCAAAAACAGATAATAATGTAGAATGTAATTGAACAGAAAAGATTTTTTGCCCTAAGGCCCAGATATTCACCCAAATAGGGCTAATCACTCGTTGAGCATTCATCGAAGTGATTATAACTCCAATCCACTAGAAACCAGCAATTAATCAAAGCAAGTATCACAGTACAACAGATCCACAAATGATAATGCCTTCAGACCTTTGATTTCTCTCAAGAAACTACAAATTCGATTAAACAAAGTAACCAATAGAAAACCGATCACAACAAGAACATAATCGCCCAAACCGCAACCTTACAAACACTAGATCTCACCAAAAGCACCTAGAGTTTAGATATTACAGGTGAAAATCAAAGGTTTTCAAAAAGAGAGAACAGAGAGAGTAAGAGGTGAGAAAACTCTAGAATCATCTCAATTAAGCCAAATGAAAAGGTCAAGCCAATAATACAAAACGATCATATGCTTCCAACTATCACAGTCGTTCCACTTGGCTTCATCTCAGCATTTAATGGTTAAAATTAAATGTTGACTTTAACTTGAGATTTTAATTAATTTTTAATCCAAACCAAACATAGGCTGAGTATGTAATATAATGAATGGGCTGCCGGGTTGCAGTCAATGGGCTGGGCTCTCTATATTAATGGGTTCCATCGTAGGGCCCAAATTGTTAAGTATATTAACATGGTTTAGTGTGCGGTGATGTCTACGTTGAGGGGAGTTAGTCGATATTCTGTTGATGCATTTTTTAGGTCAATAGATTGACGCCATCTATGAAAAATGATGCTTTAATCATGTTTCCACGACATCCAAAAAGCCACCCAAAAATACGATTTTTCAAACAGTTTTCTCTACCGAAAACAGAGGTCAACCTCCAAAGAATGAAGATGAAGGTCACCGGAAGCATGTGAAAATTTCCTTATAAATGGAAAAGTTCCGTGAAGGGGACCCATGTTGAAAATCCTCCATGAAAAATGGTTATTGTCGGTTAATGGTTGAAAAAACTCGTCAAGAAGATGGTCAAGAAAACTTAGATTTATTGAAGAAAATGTTCACGGTGGGTTTGTCCAGAAAATGTTTTGTTTGCTGCCCTTATTGTTTCACCCATATTTTTGGAAGAAACCAACATCAAACGAAAACACAAAACTAGCCCCAAGGATGAAAAACAAAGCAAATTGAAATAATTTTCTCTAGCATATTCTCGCATCGAATTCACAAAAGGGAAGCCATTATTTTTCTCCAAAATTTGATTTAAAAATCTGTTTGGGAAAGATGGGATCTCAACTTCCAACCTTGTTGTATAAAGATAAAACATATTGAGTTTTATGGCATCCAACGACCCCATCGAGGCCAGTTCAACTTGTGAGACTAGAAAAAAAAATCCGTGGGCACCTGCAACTATAGGCCTCTTTGGTTGGGTCCTTATTTGTAGTTTGGGTTAAAAAAAAAAAAAAAAATTAAATTGGAAGACATCTTTTACTCCTTTCCAGAAGTGGATTGGGCTTAGGATTTATTTTCCAATGGGCCCTTTTTAGTAGGATTATTATTGTTGGTCCATTGCAATTGTTCTCCCTTTACAGATTTATGAGGCCCGCCATTTCTATTCGGTGTTATCTCTCCTCCAGTAGCCTAGGATGTAGAGATGACAATGGACCAGCCGAGCCGGCTCAGCCTGTATGTACACGGGCTCGACTCGTGGCTCGTTATAACCGAGTCACGCAGAAGCTCGGTTAGCGAGCTCGCCAATTTTTTTTAAAGATAAACCATTTTTTTAGAAAAAATAGGATATACCCTTCACCTTGGACGAGTCAGACTCATGGGCTCTGCTCGTTGACTCGTCCACGAGTCGCTCGCCCTTGGGCGAGCCAAGCGGGCTCGACTTACCTTGTAAGCTAACCTGCTCGGCTCGTTGACTTGCCCACGAGTCGCTCGCCCGTGGGTGAGCCGAGCGGGCTCGACTCACCTAGTGAGCCAGCCAACTCGGCTCGTGCTCGTGCTCGTCATTTGATGAGCCTGAGCCGTCCACTAGCCGGGTTTTTACGAGCCGAACCACTTGACTCGTTTACCACCACTACCAGGATGCTTTTACCAACAATCAATCATTTTAAGGGAAAATTGCAGCCAATGTACTAACCCTTTCATTTAGTTGCAAACTTTGTCCGAACGTTTTATTTGTACAACCTGAGGTACCAAACAATTTAAAAAAATCGCAACTCCAATCCATATTGATGGTTTTCGTCTATTTTTACTGCCAAATCGTTAGTTGACCCCATAAATAAAAAAAAATTGATAATTTTCACCAAATAGATAAGGGCAATTCTATTATTGCACATCACTGTTTATTTTCTCTCCATTTTCATCACTATTAATATCCTTCTCTCTCCCACAATTAGTTAGGAAAAATTGGCACGTAGATGGAGATGAATGTATGCAGATGTGGTTCTCCAGCACAGATGAAGACCTCATAGATGAAATTAGTGACGAAAATGGGCGCGTACCTTAGGACTTGGACCACAAAACATTTCGTGCTATGTGAAAGGTAATGGAGGGGTCAATGGAGGCGCGGAGTTGCAAGCGAGCGGAACCAAACGAGCGTCAGTCGAGGAAGCCAGGTTTTAGAGGTAAACCAGCCAATAGCACAACTTTGAGGTCCTATGGGAAGGCAAACCCAAATTTCGCCTCTGCTAACGCAAATTCCGCTTCAAATATCCCCTGCTGGACTTGGATAGCAGAATTCTTAAGACGGTTGATGACTTTATCTGCTAAGGAACTGAATGATATGAGACAGTTACGCGGCGGTAGTAGGGTGGAGGGAGTGGAAGCGGTGGCTTGGCGGAAAGGCCACATAAGCCGACCATGTGAGCCGGATTTAAATAGGTCATCCTCGTGTCCACGTCTACCATTCTTGTTCTTTTACTTTCAATCTATGAAAAAGGCTAAGAATTTCTTTCTTTTCGGTTCTTGATTTGTAACTTTGTAAAAACTTCACACCGTAAAATGGCTCCTTTATGTGTGTGGAATTAAAGAGAGAGTGTAAAAGCTGATAGATGGAGTGAAGCTAATGTTGAAGTAAAAATAAGGAAAATGAATGATAATATAAAGGGAAAGTGTGTAATGCCCAAATTGCCCTTGTTTATTTGGTGAAAATTATTATTATTTTTTATTTTTGGGGTCAACTAACGATTTTGGCAGTCAAATGGAATCTAGACTAGAGTTGCGATTCTTTTAAAAGTTTGATACCTTGCCTGTAATTTTACCTTAGGGTCCATTTGATTGCAGATGTAAAATTTGGGTGGAAAGAAAATGAATTATAGGGAATTGAATTGCTTAGAATTTGTTTTACGGAAAATTATAATTAATCGTGTTTGATTGATATACTTTTTACCTAGAAAATGTTAAAAGTTTGGTGTTCGTTTGACTTTATTTTTTATGAATATTGTCCTTTAAAGTGATAAATTTTTTTATTAGCGGGTCTATAATTTGTTCCAATTGCAAAAAAAAAAAAAAATTACCATACCGAATACCATTCGTTTGACTTTGTTTTGCATGGAAATTGTCAATAAAAATGATAATTTTTTTTTTTACCATTGCGTCTAGAATTTTTTATTTTTTATAGAAATTATTCATTAAAGTGATAAATTTTTTTACCATTTGGTCTATAATTTGTTCCAATTGCCAAAAAATTAAAAAATTAAAAAAATTACCATACCGAATACCATTCGTTTGACTTTGTTTTGCATGGAAATTGTCAATAAAAGTTATAAATTTTTTTACCATTGTGTCTAGAATTTTTTCTAACTGCAAACAAAAAAAAACTAAAAAATCAATTACCACGAAAAACAAAAGAAAATATTTTCTTCAAAACCAAGAAAAGAGGAGCGTGACCGTGGGGAGGGAAAATGAATTCATGGGAAAATTTTTGCTATCAAACATTACAAAACGTGGAAAATAGAAAACTTTTTCCAACTTCAGAAAATAGAGGGAATCAAACTGAGCCTTATTTTAAAATGGGATCATAAATTTGATGGTCTGGCCTTGACAATTTCAGAACTTGCTACCCAAAATAGAACTCCAATTTGGCAATTACAATGATGACTACACAGGCGAGAAATGAAGATGGTATAATTTTTGATTTCCATCTCTTCGGCCAAACTCATTGCAAGCTTTAAGGTATTCAAACTGCTACTTCAAAATTGAGTAGGTTCACGAAATATTTGGTACCTTATTAATGCTACAGGCTATTTTAAAAATCTCGATTTAAAGTGAATTAGAGTGTGCACATCTCTTTTTCAATTTTTGCTTGTTGCTTTCCACTGGGGCCTCAACATTGAAGAGGATAGATAGTGGCAAAATTCCTCTATTCGTGTTAAATTTACAGCGATATGCCATCTGAATTGTGCAAGAGTTAAATAATATCCATAATGATGATTTGTGAAAGTATGTGAAGTGCTCTACTGTAATTCTTGATGATGTCGTAGATGGACTAAAGACTTCATTTAAATAATATTTGCAAGTGCACGCAAAGCGTTTGACAAATTGCCTAGTTTGGAATTTTTCAATTTATAGTTTTCGGTCACTTGGCATGGAAGCTTGTTACAACTTTACTAGTAACTTGCAAGCTATGCATGGATTCATTATCAAGCATCTGAATAATATCAGTTTGTTCTAAGTTGCAAATTTAATTTGGCACCAACTGGACATTTTCTTGCTTCATTTTATGGTTCTCCATATTTTGAAAAGTTCAAGGCAAACTTTGGTTATATGTGTGCTACAAGTGTTCGATAAAATGCCCAGCCCGAATTTCTCTTATTCAGAGCCCCTTTTGATCATCATATTTATTATTCGAGGCACGCTCTATGACCTCACATGTTCGAAGCTAGCTTATAAGACTTCACATCTTTAAAGGCAAGCTCTAGCTCATGGTTATTTATTTATTTATTTATTGAAGGTGAGCCTTAGCTTTTGGATTTCTTATTATTGAATGTGAACTCAAGCTCTTGGATTTCTTATTACTAGAGGCAACATTCTATGAGTCCTCGTTCCTCGAATACAGGAAGAGGCAGTATTCTGGAGTCCTTGTTCCTTGAATAAAGGAAGAGGAGAAATCTCGAAGTATTTGCCTTTTAAAAATGAGCATCTTTGCGGCCCTAATCAAACGTGTTTTCTCTTGCAAAAGGATCAATTCATGGCCTCATTCGCAAGATGTTTATTTCTCGCCTTACGGGATGTTTATTCCCCGCCTTGCCAACACTTATGACCGATTTCACAAGATACTTATTTCTTATCTCTCACTATCGTCGAGCTTATTTGTAAGACCTCGTCTATTCAAGGCTAGCTTATAAGACTCTGATAGTTCGAGAGTTATTCGCGAGATGTTAATTTCTCACCTCACATGATGTTTATTCTCCGGCTCACCAGATGTTTATTTCGGACTTCGCAAGATGCTTATACCTTGGCTCTCACAATCTTCGAGTTTAGTTGTAAGTCCTCATCTATCCGAGGCTACCTTATAAGATGTGAGCTATTTGTGAGATGTTTATTTCTCACATTTCACTATTGTCGAGCTTAGCTGTAAGATTTCGTCTCTCCGAGACTAGTTTATAGACTTCGATAGTTTGAGAGCTATTCGTGAGATATTTATTCCTCACCTCGCGGGATGTTTATTCCCCACCTCACCATATGATTATTCCTGATTTTGCGAGATGCTTATTCTTTGCTTGTCACTATCGTCGAGCTTAGCTGTAAGACCTCGTCTATCCGAAGCCAGCTTATAAGACTCCGATAGTTCGCCGATGCTTATTCTTGGTTTCGTGAGATGTTTACTCCTCGACTCTCTCTATCGTCAAGTTTAGCTATTAGACGTCATCTATCCGAGGTCGTTTATAAGTCCTCGATAGTTCGAAAGTTACTCGTGAGATGTTTATTCCTTGTCTCACGGGATGATTATTCCACGCATCGCCAGATGCTTATTCCTGGTTGCGCGAGATGTTTATTCATTGCCTCTTACTATCTTCAAATTTAGCTGTATGACCTTGTCTATCCAATGTCGCTTATAAGTTTCCGATAGTTCGAGAGCTGTGTTTATTTCTCGTCTTACAGGGCATTAATTTCCCACTTGCCAAATACTTATTCTTACCTTCACGAGATGATTATTCCTCACCTTTCTCGATCGTTGAGCCTAGTAATAAGACCTCGTCTATCCGATGTCAGCTTATAAGACTCCGATAGTTTGAGAGCTATTTACAGGATGTTTATTCCCCGCCTTGCCAGATACTTATTCCGGGCTTCGCAAGATGCTTATCCTTTGCCTCTCACTATCGTCGAGTACATCTATAAGACCTCGTTTGTTTCGATGCCAGCTTATAAGTTTTTGGTAGTTCAAGATGAGCTGCCAAATCAATGTTTATTCTTCAACTTCCGAGATGCTTCGCCATGCGGGACAACGACAGAGAGCTCATCATACCTCTATATTAGCGATATTGTAGCTATATTATCGTTAAAGAGCTCATAAAAGCCTCTACATCATAGTTGCCAATCTTTCGGAGCATTACATTTGCTTGAGCTATGTCACAGCTTCACCTATCTTCAAAGAGCTTACATTATCTCTTGCAGGGATGAATATCCACCATACAAGAATCCTTGACATGAATAAACCATCAACTATGCAACGAAGTTATTTACCGCTTCGTAAGGAAAGAGGTGAGCCAATCTTTATACCTACGTAGATAATGCCTTTCATGGCCGAATCAAACACCATAGAGGAAGCCGTTGATGAGGTGTGTCACCTCTTGCAAGAATGTCCACTTCGAATGGCGAGGTGTGCAAAACCCCACGAGGTCACCTCTGATTCCTTCGAAGATGATGTCTTCCATGTCTGGATCAACACCATGGAGGATGCCATTGACGTTTATCGCCTCTTGTAAGGATGTCCACTTCGAACAACGAGGTATGCAACATCCTATGAAGTCATCTTTGATTTCTTCGAAGATGAGGTCTTCCATAGCTGGATCAAACACTATAGATGAAGCCCTTGACGAAACGTGCCGCCTCTTGTAAGGATATCCATTTCGAACAATAAGGTGCGTGACACCCCAATGAGGTCACTTTTGATTCCTTTGAAGATGATGCCTTCTATGGCTGGATCAAACACCATTGATGAAGCACTTGATAAGGCGCGTCATTTCTTGCAAGGATGTCCACTTCGAATAGCAAGGTGGCGACACCCCAATGATTTCACCTCTGATTCCTTCAAAGATGACATCTTCTATGACTAGATCAAACACCATAGAAGAAGCATTTAATGAGTTGCGTCGCCTCTTGCAAGGATGTCCACTTCGAACAGCAAGGTGTGTGACACCCCCACGGGATCACCTTTGATTCCTTCAAAGATGATGCCTTCCATAGATGGATCAAATACTATGGAGGAAGCCCTTGATAAGACATGTCGCCTCTTACAAGGATGTCCACTTTCAAGGCATGGTGCGTGACACCTCCAGGGGGTTATCTCTTATTCTTTCTAAGATGATACCTTCTATGGCTAGATTAAATACCATGGAGGAAGTCTTTGACATGGATGCGCCATCCCTATGTAAGGATGTCAGCTTATTACAGCTACTTACATCTAGAGCATTGCCTCACGTTCATAGCATCACCTCTGCATCAACTTGTCATAGCTGCTTATATCTAGAGTCTCATCACCGCTTCAGCTTTATTGCAGCTACTTATCTTCAGAGTGTCGTCCTTATCAAAAAGTCTATCCATTATATGAATATTCATACTTGGACTTGGGGAACTATTGTGATGCTAATATCTTAATATCATTACAGTACTAATGTTAACATATGCACTATTTTATTTGCTGCTATTTACGCATTCCAAATCATTGCTAACATGTCATGACATTATTTTCATTACATCCAATATTTATGCTACGTTATTTATATTTTCATTTCATTATCAGAAGCATATCATCTACTATGATACATGATAGACTCTGCATATTCTATCCTAAAGAAATTTAATTTAATATTATTTATGCTATCATCATTAGGATTTGGAGGGGTCGAATGGATCCCAATTTACTTTGTATATGTGAAGTGGAGATATTATATTACATGTTGGTTTAGTCTATATGACAAAAGAAAATGGTGTCAAAATTATATTGCAGGTTTGTTTAATCCATATTATAGAGGAGCTGGTATCAAATTTTTGACAAGTTATATGCAACATCTTTTGAGGCAATTCGTAAATTCTTGCTTATTCAGGCTCGTACACTTTTTTTGATATAGTTTGTAAGTTTTTCATATATTGGAGTGATTTATATTCTCGAGGCAATGAGTAAGTTCTCGCCTATTTGGGATCGATGCATATTTTCAAGGCAGTTCGTAAGTCTTTACTTATTGGAGCTTCTCATATTTTGAGGCAGTTTATAAGATCTCGTCTATTTGAATACTAATATTTCGAAATCTGACATGCACATTAATATACAATTCAAATTTAGAGGACTATTGTTACACCTATAAATTATTTAGCATGCGCGTGATAGAGGAGGTCCCATATATGCTAACGTGACATTGACTATTCAATTGATTTAGCCTATTTAATTAAACAACTTCATTTAGGGATCGAGAGGGGTTTCGTATCTATCAGATAGACTGATCTGGAATAACTAGTGAATTACAACTCTAGTGTACCGCAATCGGTGCATTGGTCACTCGACCCATCAGCCCAACTTCGCCCATTTTCATTTCTCTCTATATATGTGATTCATTTCACAATCAATGTAAGAGTTTCTAACTCTAGCCAACTCCCCTCTCCTTCTCTTGCACTTTCTTTATCTCTCGTTCGGTCGTTGACTTGATGTCGAAGTGCAAACGATCGTTGGATATTTTTCTCAATAGGCGGCTTTTGCCTCCTAACAAGGTGTTTCAGTATGCAAAATGATGTCTACATAGAGGGGAGCTTATTGAGATTATGTTGGCCCATTTTTAGGTCAAAAAACATAATGCAGTTTTTTAATAAAAAAAAGTGGCGTTTTACTAAGAAAGAGACGATCGCTGTAACTTTAAATGAAGAAGTGGAAATTATCAATTTTCTTGTTTAAATGCTACTCTACTTTTAATAGATGAAGCAGTGAGAAAACAACTTAATATTTTAGTTTAAATTTTTTATTTTATTTTTTTCAACTTTGTATAGTATTTTTATTGTCTCTCTACTATGAAAATACCATCTCTTCAAGTTCTCTATATGCATGTGTATTATGTTATACATCTTTCAGCGAGACTATAAAGATGGCCATGTAGAAGCTACTCAACGAGCGAATCCAAGTCCAAACTCTCTGCCGCCAGACCACATAAAATCCAGTCGAACATCTATGAAGAGGTCGAAATCCTATGAGGAGGTCGAACACTTGTGAGGGGGGACTGAACCCTCGTGGCAAGGCCAAACACTCGTGGACAAGGCGAGGCGAGGAGTTGCACATATTTTCCGTACAAGATCTTCCACAATTGATTAATGTGATACACGTCTAGTCTTTAGAACTTAAGCCAAAGGGATGCAAACAATTAGAACATTAAATGTGCTTGAGCCTACGATTGACAAAATGAAACATATGACAAGGTGCCTTAGCTGTTAAGATGAGATCACGCGTTTCTTCATCTAACGATTATTATTTCTTTTCTACTTCTATAAAAAAATCTCACACTTAGTGCCATTTAAAGGTAGTGTAATTTTATAACTTTGTTCTCACATTATTTTCTCTACTTACATACCCTGGATTTGAACTTTTTTATTGTGATTCACGTCTTTAGTACGTTCCACACCCAAATACTACTCACAAATAGACTGATTTGACCGTCGAGTGCTCGCGGTCACCTCCCCAACCACCGAAGAAGGCCACATGCTCTAATGATTTGTCCAAATTTGTAGGAAAAAAATTATGTGCACTTGAGAGGAATCAGGTCTTTTGATCAGGTCACCTCTATTAAAAAAAAGAGGTAAAGACATTCTACTGGAATAAGGATTCTGTGATCTTAGGAATCTATGTATTTGTTGTTTCCAATTTGCTATGATATTATGTAAATATGTTGATTTTATTTCGCAAAACACACACACATATTTCATTATAAGACAAAAACATCTAATAAAAGATATCAAGATATACATTATATCACTTTTTATTTAAAAAACGTGATGAAGCGTGCTACTTTCTCTAATGTAGAACCTTAATTATCATCTACATAACAAAAATTAAAAGTAAGAACTAGTTTTAAAGGTTTTTATATGTACAATGTAAATTTAGCCAAATTTGATAAATTAGTAAAAGACAAGTTATGAAGTTTGACATTTTATCAAAAAGTGAAACATCATATCACTTTCTAATACTAGTCATAACTGAATGTGCGTTATATGTTATTCTGAAATACTTTATATGTGCTATAAAAATAATATTTTAAATGTGAGAACATAAAAGATAATTAATTCAAATTGTTTATGTGAAACGAACTTTTGATTCAAATGAAAAAAAATATCAGTTTGTGAAAACAATTTAAATATTTGAAGAAGTCAATTAGAATAGTCATTCCATTTACCCTTTTGATCTGAACTTAACATCCAATGAATACCATTATTTCTTCATATTTTTTTTTATATGCATTGAATATGCCGCTTGAAATTATTTATTATAGATACATATTATGTTCTCCATTTACTTCTCTATATTTTAACATTTACTGAATAAATCAATTGGAAAAAATCTCTAAAAATATTCATCTTTTTTTCAATTTTTTTCTAATGAATTTAATTTACTGGATAATCAAGTGGAATAATTATGTCAAACGTACATTGATCATAACTAAATAATCGACAAAATAATTCATGATAATATTGATCACATGATTAAATTAATCAAATACATACTGAAAAACGAAAAGGTAATGAATCTTTCAAATATGTTTAAATAATTAAATACATATTGAAAAACGAAAAGTAAGATAACGAATGTAACAAATAGACATTCATCACAACAAAATTGTTGACAAAATAATTAATGATAATATTGTTCAAATGATTCATATGATTAATAAATTAAATACATATTAAGAAACGAAAAAGTAGTGTATTATTGAAATAATTAAATACATATTGAAAAATAAAAAGTAAAGTATTATTGAAATAATTGAAATATATTTATGATAAAATTGTTAAAAAAATGACTTTCACTTGATGTGATGGTTAAAATGATTCATACATTAAATAAATATTAAAAAATGAAAAGTATGGTATTATTGAAATAATTAAATATATATTGAAAAACAAAAAATATGGTATTATTGAAATAATTGAATTATAGTAAGGATAGAATCTTCTAAAAAATGATTTTTAGTTGATGTGATATTTAATATATTATAGATATTGGGTGCCATTTTTTGCTCATTATTAGAAGAAATATAACCGTTACAAAATGAAAGTTGAAAAAAAAATGGCAAGTGGCGCCCATAAACGGTAACATGTATTCTAAAAATGAGGTGGAAAATGGCAAACAAACAGACACTGTAATTTAAAATCTTAATATAAAACTTAAATGGCTAACATTTGACTTGTTTATTTGATCATTATTTTGTTTAATCGCCTCCAAAATTGATTCGACCTGATTTTAAAGAAAACCATTCAAGATCTCGGGTTCCACAAGAAATTGAATCATGATTAGTATCTTCCCATTTAATTATAGGATAAAGTCTTAAAATCTTGTCTAAATTAAAACGAAGTTTCCGAAAAAGTGAATTGCGTTCACTTTGATTTAGTTACTGGTAAAATAAATAATTATAAGAAAAAATATTTTATTTTAACAATGAAAATAAATTATTTCAGTCAGAAGCAACACTCTCATCTAATAAAAATAAGGAAAAAATCTCAAGATATAATAATAAAAAAAATTAGAAGAAAAAATGTAGTTTATTAAGCCCTCGTTTGGCTCCATTATTTGATGTTACAATTTTTGGAATAATATTTTTTCGAAAAATATGTGAATAAAAAGAAAGAAAAGTTTTTTGTTTATCTGCAATATTATTTTATCGGAGAATGTGTAGTTAAAAAGAAATGAGAGAAAAATATAATATAAATTTAATGCTACTCAAACGGATAAAATGATAACTTTTTATTTTATATATAAAATAAGTTAAAACCCGAATTAAAAAGAAAAAAAGAGGGAAACCCCATCTTCGGCTCCCCACTCCCACTCTCGCTCCCGCTCCGGCACACCACGCCCAAAACCAAATCAAGGAACCACACCATTGTCGGCCATCACTGACCACCATCGTCGCACCACAAAGATAAGACACACAAAACTTTCTATCTCTTTATTAGAACCAATGTGTAAACTTTGTATAGAGTTAGTTGGAGGTTAGTTTGCAAGTTATGTAGTGAGTTTTGCTAACTGGACATTTGTTATGGCAGTTGGTTTTGGTGCCTATTTATGTTGTCTATGTACTGATTTTTTCCATTAGAAAAATATCAGTTTACATTCATTTTTAATTCTAATATGGTATCAGAGCATTTTCCTTCCGGTTTTCATCTTCTTCCTTTGCTTATCATTCATTTCTGAGTTCACATACATCATACATGTTACAATGGACTCAACACAATTCGAAAATGATTCTAACATGCGATCATCCAAGTGCAAGTCTACCATTGACAAGCCATCTAGTCCGTATTTCCTTCATTATTTTGATAGTTCTGGATTGGTACTTGTGTCTCAGCCACTCACAAGAGAAAACTACACCTCTTGGAGCCATGCAATGACAATTGCCCTTTCGGTGAAGAACAAACTTTCTTTCATTGATGGATCAATGAAAAAACTAGAAGATGTGAGTCCTGATGCAAGTCTTGAATTGATCAATTCATGGATTCATAACAATAATATGATTATATCATGAATACCTAATTCAGTTTCGAAAGAAATTTCAGCAAGCATCACTATGCTTCTACAGCATACAAGATCTAGAATGATCTCAAAGAAATGTTTCAACAAAGAAATGGACCACGGATCTTTCAACCGAGGAGGGATTTGATGAATTTAACTCAAGATCAAAACAACATGAGTGTGTATTCTACTAAATCGAAGACTATATGGGAAGAATTAAATAATTTTCGACCCAGCTGCAACTATGGAAAGTGTACCTGTGGTGGTGTTAAGGAAATGAATAAATACTATCAAATGGAATACATTATGTCATTCCTCATGGGTCTAAACGATTCGTGTTCTCAAGCTAGAGGTCAGCTCCTGCTTATGGATCCTATGCCGCCTATTATTTTAGTATTTGCTCTAATCTAGCAGGAAAATCAGAGAAAGTTGAGTACACAATCATTTGGAAATTATGCAAATGGTGCGACTGCATTTGCATTGAGATTTGACAATGCAAAATCAACATCCAATTCTGTTTTTCGTAATGATGGTTCTAGGATTGGCAATTTTGGAAATGTCAAGAGAAAGGAGAGGCCATGTTGTACTCATTGTAAGTACCATGGACATTCAGTTGATAAGTGCTATAAAATTCATGGATATCCACCAGGATACATGCTAAAATCAAAGGACGATTTGTAGAGTTAGTACGTTTCTAATCTTGTTAATCAGTTGTCAGGTCCTCATCAATTTGATTAACAACTTGGCATGGAGAATTTTATACAGAATTTGAATACAGTCAATATCAGCAATTGATGAATATATTGTCCAGCCACTTAGCTTCAAGCTCAAACATTGATTCAACTAATCAGGACCACTTTAGGTGCTACATGTACATGTCATTCCATATCAGGTAATCCTATATTTACTACTAAGGAGATTTAGATAGTAGACTCAAGGGCTACTAGACATGTATGCTCCATTGCTAATGCTTTTATGAAATTGAGAACAGTTTATAATGCGAGTATCACATTGCCAAATCACACACGAATATCAATCAACCTGTGTGGTGATATCAGACTAAGTCCTGCTCTGGTGCTGCGTGATGTTTTATTTGTGCCATAATTCAAATTCAATTTGTTGTCAGTCTGTGCATTAATTGTTGGATCATAGCTTATTTTAAACTTCTTTCATGACCATTTCATCATTCAGGAAGCTACAACCAAGAGGATGATTGGCAAGGGTGGAAAAGTTCAAGAGTTATATATACTTGACACCAGAGATCTTAGTTCTTTTTCAAATGTTTTTGTTGGTAATGTTTTTACTCATGTATGGCGTAATAGACTTGGTCATCTATCTTTTAAAAAATTATGTGTTAAAAGATCAAGTGGCATGTGATGCTTCAAAACTAAATAGACATCTTCCTTGTTATATTTGCCCTATTTCTGAAAAAAGGAGATTATCATTTGAGTCAAGTAACAAACTGTCCAGTAAGCCGTTTGATCTATTGCACTTTAACATATGGGGGCCATACCATGTTCCTTCACATTTAGGGCATATATATTTCTTAACGTTAGTTGATGATTGTTCCAGATTCACTGGATCTACATGCTACCACAAAAATCAGATGATGTGAGGGCAGTGCATCAGTTTTTTAGTATGGTTGCTATACAATTTAATAATGTGTTGAGTTGTGATTAATTAATTTGTTAATTTGAGACTGAGAAATAACTTGTGACTAATTAATTTGATAATTTGTGATTGTGAAAAAAAATAGCGACGTTTTTAATTTGATAATTTGTTACCAATAAATAAATGGTGACTTATCAAAATTGTGATTTGTGATCGAGAAATGATGTGTGATCAATTAATTTGATAATTTGTTATTGATAAATAAGTTGTGAATAATGAAATTTGTCATTTGTGATTGACACGTTTTCTAATAAGTAATGTTATTTATCATGACAATGATGAAATATCAGTGATGTGGCAATCTATTATTCCTCAAATTTCTCTTTCTCTCATAAAAATTGAACTGTCAAGTCTCATTATTCCATATAGATTATCACATTATCGATATTTCATCATCATAATGATAAATAATATTATTCTTTTCTAATTGTGCCTAGCAAGTTCACCTGGAATATTTTGATAGGTTATTGCATTTGGGCCAAATCAAAGAAATGGACCGGAGAACAATTTTCGTTTTCGCAAAATTGAAAATTTTGGTTTAAGAAATTTTAGATAATTGCTAAATGAGCTGGAAGCAACTAACGTCAAACGTGGGTCGCTGCACATTCCTCTGAAATTCAAGGTTATGGAGCTTTGGAGCACCAGGTTGGACACAACAAATTGAAAATAAAGAACTGGGCTGGATAGGTTATGGAGCTTTGGAGCACCAGGTTGGACACAACAAATTGAAAATAAAGAACTGGGCTGGATTGTGATCCATTAAAGCCTCTAATTAAGAGCAAATTACACACAGTCCTATATTTTAAGATCCAATTT
>CAIGRP010021916.1:0-13406 GCA_903798385.1 Fraxinus cuspidata | reverse complement strand
TCGGTAACACTCCTTTTTTTTTTTTGAAATTTTGGAGCGTTACAGATTCAATGTGTCGAAAGATACCTACTTAGAGGTAAGTACTTAAGGTTCTTTTACCCACCATATCTCGTGGCACTGAGTGTTGAGTTGTTAAATGACAAAATGTCTAGAAGATGAGCAAAGTGTATATGATGATATAAAAAATGTGACAATAGACCTCGTAAGAAATGAGGAAACATACTGGCAAGCGATGGCTGCACCAGTTGAGAATGAATTAATGCAAGGATGACAAATAATTTATGTAGACCTAGTGAAGTTTTCATTTACAAGAGTGATGCTTAAAGGTTGGAAGAGACATATGAGTAAATTAATATAGTTTTTTTTTGTTGCTATCGTTGTCATATTACATATCTCTAGTCATACTTCTAATTTAATTGGAGGCAGTATGGAAGAGATAAAAATGTTAAGCCTTTCTAAAAGGAGTAGTGTTCCGCGCATACTAGTTTTTGTCTTCTACAGTAATAGTTGCACAAAAACTGGGAATAAAGAAATAAGTATCTGGGTACCAATATAGGGACTGTGCAATATCCATGGATGGATTCTATTCCATTTCTTTTATGGACTTGAAAAAAGGCAAAATATTTCTGTTCTTTCTCCATCGCACAACATACTCATGAGTGCAATAAAATATTAATAATGATGCTGGAACATAATAACTCTGCTTCGAGAGGAACTTTTAGCTCACAATTTGAGGTGAAATAGTAGACTGACCTAAAAAAAGCCATTGTTGTCTATAAAATTGATTTGGTTTTGAATGCGTCTCCCAGTGAGAGTTCCTTCCGATAAATAGTGTGAATATTTCTGATTACAAGGCTGAAAATCAGCTATTACAATAATCACGCCTACTATTACACTAATCACACCTAATTACAATAATTACAGAATAATCAAATATATCATCCCATAATCGGATGATATTAACAATTGTAGCCTATCAAAATTGCTATAACATCACTTGTATAACCTGCAATGAAAATATCTATACTTGCAGTGACACTTAAAAGTCCTGCTTATGCGATGTCTTTGTAATTATATTTTAATATTTTAACTGTATTTCAATAACGAAGGGGCATTCACAGTAGCTCCACTATATTTTTCACTGGTTATAGTGATGGCCGGCCGTAATCCTTCTTGCTTAGGCTTAATGTTGATCTTGATGCAATTTTCTTTTAGTTGGTTCAGTCACCAGAATTTTTCGAACATGATTCATCCAACATTGACCATAAACCCACTACCAGTAATCTTGATATGTTATTGAGAATGCTTAAGAAATAATAATCAGCACCCTATTAGTAGTCCAATTTAGATTTCTATGAAGTTTAATACTTTCTTACTCTATGATGTTCATCTTCCAGTCACAAACCAGGGAGAACTTTTCTGTCAAGATATTTGATTGCCCTTTTAACCTACGGTGGGGTTCCAGGAGATTTCTTTCTAAATTTAGTGATGAATGGTTTGGAAGAGGCTCAAAATGTATACTCCAATAGGCGTTCAGCACTAAGAGATAATTCTGGAACTAACATTTTCTACCATATGTTATTCTACTCGTCAAACGAAATTATCCCTCCTCATGTTTTTTTAACCAATCAAATGTTATTTCAAATATTGTCCCTGGAAAGTTTAGGGTCTATTTTCTTTGCTGTTTTCAGGCCATTTTCAGTTTTCAAAAATACTGAAAACACGTTGACTTACCTATTTTGAAAAAACGAATTTTCAAAACCAAGTTCAAAATTTACAAAGAAAACGGAAAACTCCAAAAAAGTTGTTTTGGTTATTTTTAGTTAAAACCAAGTTAAAATTTCATTTTTTTTATTTTTGAAAATAATTTTTCGAAATGACAAAAAGAACGCGTTTTCAGTAATTTCAAAATGGACATTCAAAACACAAAACCCAAAATGAAGTCAAAACTCAAAACTTTAAAACTGAAACACGAAGAGAAAAGTCCCTTATTGACTATACTTTTGTACCTGACCGTAGCTCTTTAGAGATCTTCATGGATTTGATTTCATTTACGTTGTCATCTCTTCGTTACATCCGTTCACCTCAAAATTACTACTACCACTATTGCACTCATTTTTCTCTCTCTTTACACACAGACATATGTGTGTGTTTATTTATTTAATTATTTTTACATAAAATTTGTCTTTATACAGTTGCTTCCAACCATGACGGGATGGATGATCGTTTCATGGCACAAAGAATGATCTCATCTGGGATTCCACTTAATTAGCCGTATCTCCAACTTTGTTTATCAAGGCTTCTAAAGGACAATAAATCTAAGCTTAAAATAGGAAGGATACCAATCAGTGAAAAGCTTTTACCTGATGGGCACAGCTGACCCTACGGGTGTATTAAACAATGATGAAGTCTGTGTTATCCTGTATGTATATTAATTAAGTTCAGTTTTATGTTTACTTCTTTTTCTTCACCTGCCTCTGAGTGTTGCATGTACTACATAATGCGATGTTAGATATTGACTTTGCACATTAAAGTTATGAGGTGTTATCACTTGCACTTCTGTTGGACATTTGTTCTCTCTTTCTTGTATGGTACAAATGGTTGCATGTCTCACGTAGAATAATTAGGAAAATCTAGAAAATGAACATGTATTTACATTTTTTTTGACTTTAGGTTCATGTGACAATTCATGAACCTTCACATGCATGTACTTGCATATTCATGTATGTACATATTCAAGTTCTGGCATCTAGAGGGAGTGATTTAGAAATCCTATTTAAGAGGAAGTTGTAGTGACTTTTTTAGATGAAAGAAAGACAGAAAAGAGAAAAAATAGAACAAAGCCAGATTACTCTCCACGTCTCCATAAACCCAGAACTTGGGATTTTTTTCAAATTTTTCTTTCACATAACACGAGGTCTAGAAAGACAAACAGCTTTCCAGTAAACAACCCCTGTAACTTTTCCAAACAGAACATTTTCTATTTAATTTGTCAGTTCCATCTTTTAAAATGGAAAAATAAGGCTTGAATATTCAATCCTTCACCTAAAATCAAATTATCCTCCTACCCATAATTACTTTCTTGCTGACCATTACCTTTCCACACATTGATTAAATTAGACTTCTCTAGCTTATTCTTTTTAGCCAAATATCATGATAGCTACTTCAAAATCTGATTTGGTACATCCAATTTCCAATCGCTGCGATTTGAGCTTCCAATTTATCTGAATTTTCATAAAGACAGGTTTTAGAATGTAATCTATTCTAAAATTCAAAATTCATAGTTGGAACGTTCTTGCTTATAAGTTCTAGTTGATGCAGTGACAGCGGTCAGATTTCAGGCAAGGTTCTAGTATACAGGAATCCTGGATTGGATTTTGGAGATATTCATGTTTTAGAAGCTGTATACGTGAAGGAGTTAGAAGATGTTGTTGGCAATGCCAAGTATGGTATATTCTTCTCAACGAAAGGCAGCAGATCAGCAGCTTACGAAATGGCAACTGGTGATTTTGATGGAGATATGTATTGGGTCTCCAGAAATCCCGAAGTTAGCATCTCTTTAGCGCTTTCTTATCTTTGTTTACTTCTGACCAGGATGCCTCAGCAGTTTTCGTTGAAGACAATTTAAATGAGTACTCGTGGTTCCTCTTTAATAGCAGAGCTTTTACATGAGATAATTAACATGTTAAGGGATAAATTCACACCTAATAAAAATGAAAATAATCAACTTATAAGGGTTTGAGATGTCGTGGAGCTTGCATGAAATGGCTAACCTGCTGGATGACAAATGATATATTAGGCTGAGTGATGGTCAGGTAATCGTCGTCCACCACAAAAGGTGCTGACCCAACATTTTGCCGCCACCGAGAACAACCCCACAATTTATCAAAAAACTCACAAACCCTATTTCAGATATTTAAGCTCTAATACCATGTCAATTACAATGATGTTGCGATTGAACTCAATTTCCCACATTGTGTGAGTCCCTTCATTTAAATAGGTGCTCTTTGCCTAATTACAAGCTGAAAATCAGCCATAATTTGTCGTATCTATACATGCATGGAAAGAAATTAAAA
Source organism: Fraxinus cuspidata (assembly GCA_903798385.1). Lineage (NCBI taxonomy): Eukaryota > Viridiplantae > Streptophyta > Magnoliopsida > Lamiales > Oleaceae > Fraxinus > Fraxinus cuspidata. The sequence continues at coordinate 9,330 of CAIGRP010021916.1, read as the reverse complement.
CCTACCAATTACATGAAAAACTAAAGCTAATATTTAATATATTTTCTATAAATAACTAGCTACATGAGGTGACATGTTGAAGACAATTTAAATGAATACACGTGATTCGGTCAAAGAGTCTGAGCTTCTAGAAGAGACACTTTAAAGGTCTCAATTTTCAAAATATGTTTCTAATATGTTGCGCAACCTGCTGGTCCTACTAGTAACACAGTTTTTTTATTTTTCCTTCTGAACTTGGAAATGCATAATTTATAGATCACACTTCTGAGTATGTATTATAAGAATACTATTGGGAGTTCTGAGTTCTGTCTACTCCTAACTGGGATCATCAATTGGATAATAACAATAAATTAGGTTCCTGGCTAATTTATGCAGAACACGGGTTGCATCCACTTTAACAACTCTTCATCTGTACATCTTTTGATGGGATGTTTAATTTCCTTCATCTTTGATATTTTCTTTTGATGATGCACATTTCAATCTTTTTTCTTATACATTGCTTACTGACTTTATTTATCCATATTTTTCTCTATTTATTCTTCTTTATGGAGGTAGGCGAGGTGCTAGTAAAATCTTCCTGTTACTTGATTGCTAGATCTTACCAAGGCGTTCTGCATATAAATTTTTGTTTCATTACAAAATAGTATTTGCTGAGATTTGTGTTTTTCTCCGAAATTAGCACCATTTATATTAGTTTTAGCACTAAAGTTTTTCATGATTATTTCAGCTATTGAAATATTTCAAACCAAGTAAACCATGGAGTCGCAGCTATTCAACTCCGGATTCATATAGCAGAAAACCTCAAGATTTCTCTGATGAGGAATTAGAACATGAACTTTTTCGGCTTTTCTCCAAGGTATGCAATCGATTTTGGTAAACTGAAGCACTTTTGTATGTATCTTAAAATATTTAGTTTTATGACGGTTAAATTCTATTCTAGAATGAGTGATTGCACGTATATTATGTTTCAGTGTTTGATATATTATCACCTTCTAGTTTCGAGATCTTAATGATAATGGGTGATCATTATATTTTTATGCATCCAGCCTATAATACTTCATGTCCAAATGGGTATAAGTCATTTTGGCATTCATCGTATTCCCTTTCTTTTTTTTTTTAAATTTTCCCTTACATCTACAATTTAGGGCTATCTCTTCTCTCCAGACTTGTGTATGGACTGAGTGGTATCTTTATCCAATAATGTATTGATGGAGTTGACAATCATTTCTTCCCTGTATTTAGCAGAACTTGTGTGTTCTATATCCATTTTTTTATTTTTTTGGAGGAACGCAGTACTATAATTGTCCTGGGGGTACCAGACTGCACTCAGAAGCTCATTATATATAAGAGTGGGGAGGGTTTGAGTCCTGGTTCACTTTTGAGAAATGATACTAGGAAATGAGAGTACCCATAAAATAAAAAGCAGAGTGGGTCCTGGTACCACTGCGAAATTGCCCTAAATTTTCCGCTTGACTGTATTAGTAGTAGGAAACTATGGTAACATTACTTTCCTTGCTGATGCTGGAATGGATGTTTCCTTATCCAGTTTCAACATGGCAACAGCAGCTGATAGCTGGCTCACATTCATGGATCGGCTGCTGATGTTAGGAGATGATAGTTCCATTGAAAAAGATCCAATTGATCGACATATACTATGATGCACCTAAAAGCGGGAAAAAGGTTAGTTTAGTGGCACATTTTTTTTTATGACAAATGTATGCAGTTTCTGGTGGATGCAGATTTTTTGTTCCGCATATTTTTTTTTCCCCTTATTTTTCTATATTTCATATCTTTACCTTGCAATGTCAATACAAAAATTTAACATCCATGTATTGGTGACATCAACACTACTGTCAGAAGAGCGCTTTACTTACCTACTTTTGTGAACCAGGTCCATGTTCCCGACCGTTTGAAGGCGGAGTCGTATCCTCATTACATGGGAAGGGCTTCTGCCTTGACCTATCACTCCACTTCTATCTTGGGTCAAATTTTCGATGGAATAGTGGCATCAGAAAATGAAAGTCTCCCTCCAAAAGGTAATTTTTTCTTTAATTGTTAATTGTGAAATTAATTTTACGAGTGGGTTTTCTGATCCCTGGAACACTGCACATCTTATTCAAAGTTGAGATTTGTTGGTGGGCAGTCTTTCAATCACACATTTGGTAAACACGAGGTCTTTTTATTGTCAAATAGCTTTTTATATGGCTTTGAAGGAGATTCTTGACCTTATATGAGTTGTTGGCGTAACTATTGAACTATCTCATTTAAGGCCTAAGTTATTAGAAACGGAACATATTTAAATGTAGTCTTCAACACACCTCTCATTTGCACTCTCCAATTAGATTTTTTTTGTCAATATTATTATAAAAGATATTGCACAATTTTCATACTTAGGTGGGGGAGAATTGAATTTAGGACCTTTGCGTGCTCTCCTAATAGAAATATTTCTACTTCACAGAAATCTGGAAATTACCACGTTTTGACATGGTAATCCCAGAAAATTTTTTGGACATGTGGAAGAATAGATAGGATGCATACCGCGTTGACATGGCCAAGGCCTTGAGTTCTGGAGATAAATCAAAAAATGAACTAGCAGATGCAGTGATCAAAAAGTACTAGCAGGTAACCTATTCTTGCTGATATAAAAGAAACAAAAATTAGCTCACAATTTTAATTTTGAGTACAAAGTGAATTTGATCATCTTGTTATTGCCTTTAATCCTTTGATTAACGATATAGGGTCCATAATTCCATTGGCTTATTTCCCGTTCTTCAGCATGCTTGATTTTATGACGATGTTAAAAAGCTCAAATGAATGCAGTTGTTGTATTATGCCCCAGAATTGGAAGAAAGTAAGAAGAACACGGAAGACATTTACAAGGAGGCCCTGGCTATCTATCACATAACTTACGAATTTGCTAAAAGTCGGGATTATATAGGAAAATGCAAATTTGCATGGAGTGTGGCAGGGACTGCACTCTGTGAAGTGTATGCCTGGAGTTCAGCCGGTTCAAAAGAGAGGCCATTCATTGTTTTACCTTCTGTTATGCGCGAGATCTTAAATTAAAGAGTCTTAGTGTAGAGCAAGATGACTAGATTACTCGTTCTGTTTGTAACATAACTGCAATGTTCGTGCAACAAGTGGCATGTGCACAGGCAAAATATCAAGTCCTGTATATATAATATCTCAAATGTAAGCATCTTCCAAGTACATTTAGCAAACATATGGATTTATCTTTTACTAGAAGTTGATCTTTGTAAAAAGCTGACGGAAATGTGTATTGGTCTTAGGAGTAATTTGATTTTTTTTTTTTTTTTTCTCCTTTCCTTTAATCTATTTTCCACCTTTCATCTGTTCTCAAGGATGGCAATGACGCAGGGCTGGGCAAGGATGTCGCTGCCCGCCCCATCCCTCCCTCTTTAAGGAAGAAAATAAGTCATCATCATGGTTGTCACCCTCAACATCCAATGCCTCTGTCCTACATTCAATTAAATGGCTTTATAATTTGCTAACTTATAATCTATTGCATGAAAATGATATGAAAAAAATAGCACTACATATTAAACTCAATAAAATAAACTCGAACAAGTTTTGATGGCGTTATAAAATTTATTGGGATAAAGTATCATAAGAGATTTTCTTAAGCTTAATAATTGAAAATGTAAATCATTGGATTTTTAATTGCTTTTCCTTGACTAATTGAAATCACTAGGAATAATATTTAATTAATCCTCTAATGGCACGTAATCAATTTTTTTGGACATGTGACCTATGGACATTGATCTCTTACCTCTACTATATGACACGTGATTTGTAAACTTGAATGTGTGACTTGTTATCAGTATACAAAGGCATGTGACATGTTGACATTGATCTGTGACCTATACAATACAATTTGTAACTTGTGATCCGTGACTAGTTCTATTTGATCTGTGACCTATGCACATTGACCTGTGACTTGTGAACAATTACCTGTGGCTTGTAACATATGGCTTGTGTAATTGAATATGTGACATGTTATCAATGTGGAAAGATATATGACATATAATCTATGATCAATTAATTTTGATCATTGATTTATGCAATATGATATGTGACCTATGAAGCGTGACATGTGAATAATTCTATTTGATCCGTGACCTAAACATAATGACCTGTGAGAAATTTGAAAGGAAAGCCTATTTTTAGTATTACCTGTAGGAGCACCACCTCTTCATCCTCTTTCAGCTTGCAATCCACCTCCTAGACCACCTCCAATACTTAACCTTCCACCTATTCCACTACCTATACCACCACCAAAGCTTCCACCTATATCCAATCCACGACCAATACCAATGTTAATTTTGCCACCAAAACCACCCCTTCCTTCAGCATCACCAATGTCAAATGTTCCCTTTGGTTCTAATGCCATTTTTAGGTTCGGTTCTCTCATTTCTAGGGCTGGACATGATTCGATTCGGTTCGATTTTGAAGAAAATCGAATCGAATCGAACCGAACCGAATCGAAATTTTCGGGTATTTAGTAAGTGGAACCTCGGGTCCAAATTTAATTATAGAATCGTTCGGATTCAGTTCCATTCGGTTCAGTTTGGGTTCAATTCAGTTCGGTTATATTCGATTCTCGAGTTCCGTACAATAATGAATTTTTTTTAATATTTACAATAGCGCTACATTAATTTGACCATGACATGTTCAATCTTAAATCTTACAAAATAACGTAGTCCAATCTGGTGATATCGTTTGCACATTTCTTTGTTGAGTTCTTCATATATTTGACTGTTAATATCACAAGAAGAGGAAGACAGCGAGTTCACAATAATGGAACAGTAAGATAAGAGATTTGGGTAAATTTAGGTCAATTTGATTAAATTTGGCTTGGTTGAAAATTGAAAATAGTAAAATCATATTTTAGGTTTGAGCTAAATTAACTAATTAACAAATTCATTTAAACAATAAAATAATTCGACTTATTTAAGACAAAAAGTTAAGAAGAATCGGTTCTTTTTCGGTTTTAGGTTTGAGCTAAATTAATTAGCTAACAAATTCATTTAAAAAAAATAAACTAATTTGACTTATTTAAGATTAAAAAAAATTAGGGAGATTTGGTTATTCGAGAACCGAACCTGTCGGTTCTCGATTTAGATACCCGTTCGGGTATTTAATTTAAGAAGAACCGCTCGATTCGGTTCGGATCCGATTTGGTTTAGTTCGGTTTGGAAGTTTTGTTTAACCCTAACCATTTTCATCAAATGCGTCGCCATTAATGTCTCCCTCGTCACCAAGATCAACGGGATGGAGGCACATAGGTGTGCGGTTGCTGCATGGGCGTGGGATTGAGAGAGAGAGAGAGTATTATGTAGAGAGAGAATGATTTAATAATAATAATAATTATTATTAAAATTTGTATTATCACTTGATTTTTCTATAAGTAAACCTTAAACTTGATTTTTGAAATACAATCTTCAAATACCTGTCTCCTTACATTTAAAAAAAAATTGGGCTTGAGGGGCGAAAATATACTGCAAAAAATAAGGGGTTGTTCTCTTTGTGTTTCAGTTTTGTGTTTTGAGTTTTGAATCATTTTGAGTTTTGTGTTTTGAGTGTCCATTTTGAGATTATTGAAAATGTGTTCTTTTGGCATTTTGAAAAATTATTTTGAAAACACTCAAAACACGTTTTGAAAATTTTAGTTTGATTATAATTGAAAACACAAAAAACGACAAATTTGTCGTTTTAAATTTTCTTTGTAAATTTTTAACTTGTTTTCAAAAACATGTTTTCGAAAGTAGAAAAGAAATGCGTTTTCATCGTTTTGAAAAATCGAAAACAGAAAATAGCTTGAAAATGTTAAAAGAAAACATGCCCTAAATTTCTTTATTTTGAATTGCTACAAAAAGTTCCGAAGAATCACAAAATTAAATCACGGCTTGCAATGTGCAGACATACATTCAATGTTGTGTATGTATATATATGGGTAGACTATGATCAATGACTAATTTAGGTCTTTGAATATTGTTCTTCGTAGTAAAATAATCATAGTTAAAGAAGATTTCTTTTCTTGTTTTTCAACTGGAAAGACGCAAAAGGTGAACTTTTTCCTCTCATTTTTATAATAAAATTATATGATCCGAATGTCATCTAATACAAAATACGAAATGATATAATAACTTTTTTAGTCTAGTAGTATCACAAAGGGAATAACTTTTTTCCATAAAGTTACAAACCGTCGTAAAAAGAAAAACATATACTACAATAAGAAAATAAATCTCTATCGTTCACCATCATTATTTTTGAAAAATAGAAAAGTTAATATTTAATATATTAGTCATCTCATTTAAAATTTTAAAATATCTTAGGATTTTATATAATCATTTAAGTCTTATTTGGGTTAAAATTATTCCTGAATTATCTCTCAAGCGCGCTGTGTGGATGATAATTAACAGGAATGAATTTCATATGCGGTCATTGAACTTTCGACAAATTCTCAAATGGACCACTAAATTTTAATTTATCTTGATTGAGTCAATAAACTTAATTTAATTTCAAATTTCACCACTCTACGACACGTCTACCAAATTGATTAAGTCACAGTCATACCTGGTGCAGTCCGTGCAGTACAATGATAACAATATTTTGCTGACTATATTCCTTAATTGTGTTATAATCATGCCGAGCATTTTTCCATTACTTTTCCTTTCCTTTAATTACTTTTGCCATTTTTCAATTATGGAATTTAACTTATATTTAGTGGCTTATTGTAAGGAATGACGTCATCCTCTTTGTAGAATATAAAAGCATGTTTTTAAATGAAATTAATACATTATGAGAATTTTCTTTGATTTGATCCAATTATCAATATTTTATATTGAATCAACGAATATTGTCAAAATGTGATTTTATTCTTGTATTTTGCTTTATTTCATTGCATCAAAGTCGCAACATATCTTTCACATAATGGCTAGCATGTCAATCCAATTTCACTACACGTAAAAATGTTAAAATAATAATAAAAAAAATTGTCTTTTAACATTATATTTAAAAACATTGTCATAACTCATATCTCTTGCTCACCTTTTTCGATTCTAGAGTGCCAACCAACTATTATCTCAAATATCAATTAAAATATGGTTGTCCTTGTTAGGTTTTTAGTTTTATTGAAAATACTTTAGACAAAAATGATTATTGTAAAAGAATAGGATTGTTACAAAAAAGTTTTAAAAGTCAAAGAGTATTTTGAATGGTAGTATAGTCCTTGAAGAAGTCAAATATGTCCAAGTAGATCACCCATGATTGAGGGAATGCAATTAGAAATTTAAAGAGTTTAAAAGAACTGCACAAATTATGTTCCAAATTCCCAGTCATAACTTGCAACACATTTTTCACATAGAAAATATTGAAATTTGGACAAGGCTATAAATAGAAGAATTATAGCCATTTGAGTTAGCTTTCCAACTCAATTTGAATTACCTCAATCGGATATCGGGAGAGAAAGTCATTATAAAAATACTGACAACTGTTTAGCTATTACTTGCCTATTGCTGGCTGGGACTCGAGCGATGGTCGACGATCAAAAATCTGTTTTGCTTCAAATACTTGGTTTTTCAATCCATATTCACTCCCAAACACTTTCTCTATATATATCATACCATATAAACGACCAAAATTGTGGTTGATCATTGTTTTACATCATTATATCATTATTCCAAGATCCAATAACACATCCAAATATTGAAAGTTACCTTTTGATTCTTGAAATCAATCAACCACAAGTTTGGGAATAACATCAAATTCATATAATCCAAAACACTCACTTCCTAAATGTTATTAGGAATGTACTTTCTCAATAGTTTTAAAAAATTGCTGAAATTTGAGAGAGGTTTGACCAGAAGCATATGATGAATACAAGAACGAGGCGTTCTCGGTGTTACACAAGAGATAGACAACTCCAGAACATCGAGAGCAAGTGTGAGTGAAGCATGTTCCAGCGGGTTTTGGAAATTGCATGAATTAGATTAGCGAATCTAATGAGTTTTCTAGGCTAGATTATACTGTAAATTTTTATTGTCTATAGTAGTTTCTACTCGTTTGGTTTTGGAGCTTTTACCCAGTTGAGGATTTTCTCCATCATCAAATATTGCATTATTTACTGCTTTAGTTATTTATTACAGCAATTCGATCTAGGATAATTTGTCTTGATTGACAAAACATTTAGAATAATTAAAAAATGACACGTTGCTTTTAATTGATACATTTAATTTCTTGTTATTCACCTATTATGTGTTTTTAATGTTGAACTAGTAACTTTCACTAACTAAACAATTTTATCATTTGAAGACTATAGATAGCAAATTGTGACAAAAATAGTAAAATTTGAAACTTCAATAAGCCTATGCTTGACTCATTTTTTCAAAAATGCAATTTTTCAGAATTCATTTTTTAACTACACATTCTTTCATAAAATAATATTATATGTAAATTCAAAATTTTTGTTTAATTTTTAATCATACATTTTTTAAAAAATTACTATTTCAAAATAATTTTTTTTCTCAAAATCCCATTTTCTCAGAGTCCAAACGGGCTAAAAATGAAATATTAGGAGTCTGGTATGATGTCTGATTTGAACTCTACAAAGTTGATATTGACGTAAAGGAAAATGAATTATTGCACTGCATAGTAATCCTAAGGATTAACATTGCTGGGCCAAAACACTGTACACACATTTATCTTTGTACACGTGTAAGCACTGAAGCCAGCTTGTGTGACCTTTGTCAAGCTCATGAAGATAATAATCATAATTCATATATAATATCCCAACTTCAACAGTCGAATATACAGTTTCAGATATTTTATAGGGAAAATTACAGCGACATCTAATCTTTTCAGTTTTTGTAAACTAATCTTCAATTTATATCAACGAAAATCTCTAACCTTTCAAAAATATGTAGCTGGGGTCCAAATAGATTAGTTGACCAAGAATGGTAGAATTGACTAATTTTGACCAAATTGAAATGGATAAAATGATAACTTTGTTATTTTATACATAAAATAAGTAAAATAATTTAAAACTAGAAGTAGAATAAGACAAAATAAACTAAAAAATAAAAGGAGAAGGAAAAAAATCGTCAACATTGTTGGGTTTTGATACCCAATAAATCCGGGCGATTATGTTAAACCGATTTATTAGTTTGGATTATATTTCATAGGCCTGGCCGATGATTGAAATGTCGACACCATAATGAACAAACCATTCCGACAACATATGTTGACCATTTGAAGCAACCTAATTTCATTAGTGTTGCTCATGGCCCGTCATGACCCGACCCATTATCT
>CAIGRP010021908.1:15644-55864 GCA_903798385.1 Fraxinus cuspidata | reverse complement strand
GATATCAATGAACTTCAATGAAATGTTTCACAGGATTCAGCCAATTGTTTTGATTGTGTGATGATTTCCGATTTCAGCAATATTCCATTGACTAATTGTTTGATGTGTTGAACAGAGAGATCCCAATTGCTGAGGCATTGAGATGTCAGATTGAAGGGCAGAAAACTTTACTAGAACAGCTTGAGGTATATATTTTCATGAAATCTTCTTTTTAAGCCCTCTTGAGATAGAAGTTTTATTGACAACCCACTATTTATTTTTCTCATAGCANGAGATGTCAGATTGAAGGGCAGAAAACTTTACTAGAACAGCTTGAGGTATATATTTTCATGAAATCTTCTTTTTAAGCCCTCTTGAGATAGAAGTTTTATTGACAACCCACTATTTATTTTTCTCATAGCAGGTCCAAAAGAAACTGCAAATGAGAATAGAGGCTCAAGGGAAGTATTTACAAACAATATTGGAAAAAGCTCAAAGGAGCCTTTCGGTCGATATGAGTGTTGACACGACGAAAGGTCAACTGACTTACTGCAATTTGGCTCTTTCGAATTTCATGCAGAGAATGGAAATATTAATTGGAAGGTGACCGAGTCTAGTTACATGGAGAAGGTAGATGAAATAGAAGATGTGAAGCTTAAGCCTGAAGGACCTTCCACAGATTTTGATTTAAATACCGGTAGTTATGAATTTTTTGGCACTAATGGATCAGTTTTTGAAGCCAAACCAATTGGAAATAGACGAGTAATTTACAGTTCAAGTTACTGCCTATATCGGATTCTTAAATTTGTTTTACAGATGAAATTGTTGACACATACAATCACTTTTAGTACAATTTGCTGCTCAGCCTTGTGCATAATCTATCAAGCAAATATGGGTTGAATATTTTTCTTCGAATTCTACAGTAGTAACTCGTACAAACCTTCAAATCTTATTTTAAGCTCTTTCGTAGCAATTCATGTTGGGAAAGAAATCTCCCAAAAGGCAGTGCGAACGCAGCAAAAATATGTGATAATAATGCTCCAATCCTACTTGTTCAAGAAAGTCTACCCGATACGAAATTCACAAAATCCGAATATTGCAAGAAAAATTTTGATAATATGTACAGTTAGTAAGATATTGTTCACCTTTAAACTTAATTAGATAGGAAGTCTTCTTCAGAAATGCTGATTTTCTCTAGTGTTTTTTTCCTATATGTTTCTCCTATTTTTCGACTAGCTGCATAGGTACAATGTCTTGTTCAATGTACGAGGATAATCAATGGACTTGATCGTGTATGTTCCTGTATCATCTTCATCGACATAGATTGCTGTCATAAATGATGCAAAAAGCTTGTCAAAATTCAAAAACACAAAAAGAAATTACAGGACCATTGATGAAAGCACATGCTCGTGTTCAATACGTACTCTTTAGAAATTACATCTCCGTAGATATAAATTAATCTTTTGAAGGAAGTAGGGTTCCCATCTGAGAGAGATTACCAACATTTTGCCCTGCAAAACAGTTAGCAGAAATATATGCATAAGGGACGTTAGCATCTGCCATGGCCTTTCTTGCTGTCATCTTTTCATCAAATGTTACTCTCCCTGGTTCTAGTACATGTTCAGTTTGTGCTGGATCCATGCCAATCTCCAAAGGCAGGAAATGCCGTAAATAAAATTGATGCAGGAGCATCCTAATTTGACAATGAACAAAAAAAAAAAAAAGGAATGAGAAAGAAATGGACCAAAAAAGAAAGGAATGAGAAGGAAATGGACCAAAGAAGAGAAGAATTGACGCAGAAGCATACTAATTTAACTATAAACAAGAATAGAAACAAGAAAGCAGGCCCAAAGAAGAAAAGATTGAGGAAAGGAGAAAATCAATTTTTATTCTTCTAATTAAGGGTGTCTATTGCATTGAATAAGCCATCTATTCATTGAGCAAGAAACTAAAATCAATGAACACGGAGACCAAAGGTCACGAGTTCGAATCCTTTGCCAACACTTCCTTAGTCGAGCCCATTACACCAGGTTTGCCTAGTGATAAAAATAGTCTTCGGGGTGGTCGGGGCTCCGCTGGCGGATAGCGGCTGCGGATTCCTATGTCAACAAAAAGAAATTAAAATCAATAAACTTCTAATAAACTAGAATCTTATCGAAATAATTAAATCTAATCTGATCTCATATAAACAATCATAATTTTAATTAAATTCTTGTTTAAAATCGTATCCAAACTAAATCGATATTTTTATCTTCATCTCCATCGAAAAGTACACAGATAAAGGCATTACTTTAGGAGGTCAAGGAGATGTGAAAGCACGTGCATCTATATAAAATTGGTGCGTGTTCCAAGGTGAAAAGTGGGAGAAAAAAGGTGTGAAAGCTGGGGTATTGAACATGGCAACCTTTTGATTTTGATTTGACGTCATCTTGGCAGAGTTCGAAGACTATTTTTTTAAGTAGTTATTTCGGAGATTATAACATACAAGAGTTCCCCATTCTCTTGATAGGGCTAGCAGTTGGTGATATGCAGTATAATTACTTCCTATATTACATATATCATCATTTTGATAGTTCAAATTATTGATACGTATATGTATAGGTTGTACCATGACTGTATGGACACAAATAAACTCTAGTAGCCTACTGTAAACTATACAACGTTTTACTTTTCTAAGCCTCTGCTTGATGGGGATTAAAATCAAATTTTTAGTAGATATGATAAAAGTTGATAAAATATGGTTGAAAAGTTTTTAGTCCTATAAAATGTTAGATTGACTAATTCTAGACTGAGTCAATCAATCCTACTGCAATTATAGCCTTCTATTCGCTTTGATCCTTTCTTTAAATTGTTAAACTCTTGGATCTATAAGGATATCAATACAATAGCTCTGGTAACTTGGCCAAAACAGTTCATCTCATTATTGAATCTTTACTATTATTTTTCTAACTTGAAATATGGTGAAAATTAATTGACTTTGAATTTGATAAAAATCTAGATGTTAATCACTATCAAATGTGAGCTAGAACTACATGTTCTATATAATGTTTATTAGAATTTAAAACTTGATGCACTGTAATGCTTAACACGCTAAAGGAGCAGCTAAATTGGCCCAACACTGTAATGACATACATAGCGGTTGTCTGGAGGGGCTAAAAATTCAATTAAAATTGCATTTTGTACAGTTGGGAAGAAAAATAAGATTTTCATTCCTCTACTATATCACATGTGGATTGTAAGTGGCAAACCATTTGCAGAATAAATCAGAACGAAATTCCCACAATGCCCTCAACTAAAAAAAAAACTCACCTACCTCTTTAAACCCCGCCTACCACATTCAGAGATCGTTTCTTCCCCAAATCAATTTCATTCACAACTTTCTTCCAATTTCTAGTAAAGCTCTACAACACAGTTGCCTTAGTCCTCGCACATTAGTTTACGATTTTCACTTATTGCTCGACTGTGAATTTCCAAAATAACCATAGCTGTGGCCGATATCGAACAAACCAACAAATACCGTATGATAAGACCACTGTGCAGTCGTCGCCCCACAAATACGAAGCTACCGCTGTTATTCATCAGTCCTCCGCGCTTATGGATCCATTTTCCTCTCCGGTAGGTGTATAACAGCCCATTTGTACATATGTAAAATATGGTACAGTGTAAATGCACCAATGAAAATTATTCCTCTGCTCACAATCCCTAACTGTCGACTTGTTGTCTGTGGTGGGTCGATGCTTCATCCCCCACACACTGCACAAAACTTATAATTTCATCTCACATGTGACTTTTCCGTTTGTGTGCCTTTCTGTTTCCATAGAATGTTCCCGACCCGCAAGCGACCAGCTGCAACGCCAGTCCTGCGAAGTCAACATTCCCTCCCCAAAAAATGCACAATGGATTGAGAACAAGATTTTCATTGTCGCGTGCGAGACAGTGATCGCAGAAGGTCATTGAAACAGGAAGTGCTTTACGAAACACGGGTGGGAAATACTAATTCGTCTATTCAACTCGAACTCCGGCCACAATTGGAACAAGCTGCAGCTAAAAAATCGTTGGGATGCGCTTCGTGTGAAACACAAACGATTGGAGGAATTGCTTCATTGCATTGGTGTAGAATACAATCCTTGCACCGGCAGAATTATCGCGTCTTAGGAGTGGTTGGGTCAAAAAATCAAGGTAGAATTGTATATGTTTCCAACAAATTGAATTGATTGTGAATTACTTCCTTCCATTAGAAATTTCTACCGTCACAGTACTATGCAGAATTTCGAATGAATCCATCGATGCTCCGAACATTCGCACATATTCTTCGCAATGAGTATGGACTGTGCACTGGGCAACACATTGATATATACGAACAAGTGGGAATGCTCCTTTGCATTTTAGCCCATGGAAAAGAATATAGACAAGTTCAGACCCTGTTCAATCATTAATTGGAAAATATAGGGCACTACTTCAAAACTGTGCTTGAAGCTGTTGTTCAATTCTCTGCTCGGCTAATTTGACCAAATCCGAACTCACGGTGTCGAGCATCACGTACCAAATCGGAACAAGCATCCACTGTTCGAGAATTGCATTGGTGCAATTGACGGTATACACGTCAGAGCCATCCTCCCACGCAACGAATGAGTGAATTTTATTAGATGCAAAGGGATTACCACACAAAATGTCCTAGCGGCGTGTGACTTCAACTTAGGTTTTACATTTGTGCTTGCAGGTACGACGAGGAATACACATGATGCCCGCATTTTGGCACGTGCTATATGGCGCCCTAATATTGATTTTCCACAACCAGCAGTGGGAAAATATTATCTCGTGGACTCGGGATTTGCCCATCGACCTGGGTACATGGCTCTTTATAAGGGGTCTGATATATTGTACAATTTCCAACAATTTTATGATGGGGAAACTGGACGTAGGCGCAAATTCCGAAATACGCATGAAAAGTTCAATTTTAGACACTCGTCGTGTAGAAATGTAATCGATCGTGCATTCGGAGTTTGGAAAAGTCGGTGGAAAATTCTCGATCGTATGCCAATCTATAATTTCACAGTACAAACTGATGTTGTAATAACAAGTATGGGCATTCACAACTTTCTTCAACGAGCTGGTGTGGTCGACAAGGCGTTTACGAGAGTGGAGACTGATCCCGATGCAGCAGAGGTGGAGCTTCCGGACGAGCATGAAGAAATCGCAGCTGAAATGAACGCACTTGAAATGCAGCCAAGTAATTGGGATCGACTTCGCGATTATGTGGCACAGCAACTGTGATCGTTACATTACGATGACGAAGGGAGAATTTTATTATCATATATGAGAAATTGTAATAAAAGTGACCATTGCACAAAATTAAAAAAAAAAAAAAAATTATTTATACACAATGCTACCAATAAAATTTTGTTAACTAACTTTTTTTTTGCTTACATTGCTCTCAAGGACATTTTTTTGAAGTAAACAAATTTGATAAAATAAAGTTAACCAAAATATTTTATGTTGTTAAAGAGTTACCAATCTCAATCTAATTCGAAAAATCTCATAAGTGAACACCGCAAAGTAATCTCTGAACATGTCCCACTCATTTCGTTGGGTTTCTGGTACATGCATTTCAGCTAAAACTTCGCCCGTTCGTCCGGGAGGTTCACCTCCGCTGCATCTGGGTCCATCTCTGCTCTCGTAAACGCTTCTTTGACCGTTGCACAAATCAACTATGAAAAATTCATTTTTTTTGTGTTTTTTAAGCAGGACCAGACACGCCCTTAAAGATTACATTTTTGTTTTGAAAATGGCAACCAAACGGAGGAGTAATTGAACAAATTTTTGAAAAGTCAAAATTTTTTGGCCGAATTCAATTGGGTAAGGGAAAATTGTCATACAATATGAGGGGGTAAAAATAACTTTTTGGTTCCACTTTCCAAGACTTTGACCGGAAGTAAAATTCATTGATTAATTTGAGGTGGAGCATTTGATATGATTGGAAAATCAATTATTGTAAGAAAAATTGCTCCCATACAGGAGCGGAGCTTTTTTCTTGTTCACTACATGTCTTGTACTACAGGTTGATTAGTTCACTAACCCCGTTAAGCCTAAACACCATCTTTAACTGACAAGTCAGCTCCAGAGTAGGGTCGGCAGCTCTAATTAAAGCCATGAAATAAGTAACTAGTAAATTAAAATTGGAACGGTTAAAGAACTCAATTTCATAGGAATCTTGATGCTGTCTATGTAGAAAATAACTATAAAAGTTACACTAGTTCCGATTCTTGAGTAACCAGAAGGATGTAAAATCCACGCCCAAATTTTACTTGCACGAAAGGAATATTTGAAGAAAAATTAGATCTTAACATTTGGAGAGAGAAAGAATTGATGGGTAGAACATATATATTTAAGTTGAAAATATCACATTATGATTTGCTAGGCTCTGCTGATTCTGATTCAAGTATGGGGACAACAGCAGATGATAGTTCTAAATGAGAAACTCGGACGGCACCAATAAGCCTCTCTGGCAACTCATCAGTAGTGCAAGCCTGATAAAGATGCGAAAAAGAATAAATTAAAGCATTTTACAAGCTCATCGTTGATCGACCAAGTTTTTCTTTCGAAAGTTTCAACGACCAAGTTTTTCTTTCGAAAGTTATATGGAGAATCGTATTATGCATAGAAACTCCATTCAGGCATATTGAATTGTATAAAACTTCTTTTGAGATATCATGGATTAGGACGTAAAATACCTGTACAAGAAATGCCATGTCTACAACAAGAGTTGTAATTACGCCAATGACGAGCCCCAAGACTCCATTTGCCACGGTTGAAGAACCAATATCAACGTCAATCTACAGAGAAGTAAAACACCATAAGGATCAGACAAAGCATTGCTACAGTCGAACCCTTGTACGAAAGCAGACTCGAATGATTCAATAGATTAGGATGAACATAAAAGAATAGTTACTTCCAAATATTTGGGACCACGGATATAGTTGCAATCGACTGCTTTTCCCAGTAAACATGGTGTGCTTCCAACACTCTGACGTACAATCCAAGAGCCCTAAATGATTCACAGATGTGATTTATAGTCCAGTGCCCGACATAATAAAGTTGAAAAGAAAAAGTGATGGGGTGCAAATTTTGATAAAGGGGAGACGAGCAGAAATTTACCTTGGGCACTGATGGAATAAGCTTCAATCTACTATTGCGGAACTCATCGTCCCCATCAACAAACCGTTGTAAAAGAGATCCAGATATTAGTTCCTTTGTCACGAAATAGAAAACCATGCTGTAGTGTGTTGATCCAGGTACCTTGAGGGAGGAAGACAAATGTTACCAAGTCTCTCCAAACCCAACAGACAATTAACTAAAATTGAAATCGAATAGACTATCACTTACTTGCACATTAAAAACAATTGTGAAAAGTCCTTTATTTGATGCAACCTAGAATAGAAAAATAGATGCAAGGTCATTAATTATAAGACCTTCACTATAAAAAAAATTGACAAACTAATCAAAATGTAGAAGTGTATTATGACAGTTTATAGTAGGCAGACGACAAGCTAAGCAGATAAATTGGGAAGAAAAAATGTTGCTGCTAGAGAAACTTACTTGTGCTGCACAACCATGTCGTCGGGCAACGTGGTCCATTCGCTTTGTATCTTTGAACCAGTCTACTGCAACAAGATCCATAAGATGTTTACCTGCAGGAATCTTCAAAAATATTTTTCCAAATCAATATAAGAGAACCAAACAATATTTGGCAGGTAAAAACCATGTATATGGCAATTAACAAGATGAAATTGAATACCTTGGACTTGTCATAGCAAAAGCTCTTACTACGAACTCTGAAGTTGTTTCCATCAGATATTGTCCAGCAGTCACGGCCCTTATCATTGTCATCACGGCGAAGATTGCCCGAGAAAATGGACAAGTCAATTTGGTCTTTAGGTTCTTCGTAAGCTTCATGTTGTACACATCATCGTAAGTAGACGTTTCAATTTGTAAAAAAATATAAAGATTTTAAGGCACATCAACAAAACAGAAAATAAATCAATATCTACCAGCTCTCTTGTCTTCAACCTCTACAGTGGATGGCAATGCCTGCAAAATATCCCACCAAAAGATAACAAAAACCAGAAACAAAGAGAAATTATAAAAAGCACATGTACAACACAAACCTCTTGATCAGCACATTGAAAATCTTCATCTTCATCAGAGTATTCATCCATCAATACAGCATTTTTATTGGCAGCTTGTATTTGATCTAGAGAAGGACTGCGATGAACAGAAGACGAGTTGAGTTTGTGACTCCTCTTTGAAGAACCGGAAACTGATGTCATATTAACCATAACAGGAATCCTAGGAGCAGTAGTC
The DNA here is from genome assembly GCA_903798385.1 of Fraxinus cuspidata. Lineage (NCBI taxonomy): Eukaryota > Viridiplantae > Streptophyta > Magnoliopsida > Lamiales > Oleaceae > Fraxinus > Fraxinus cuspidata. The sequence goes on along the minus strand of CAIGRP010021908.1, from coordinate 47,524 downwards.
CTTTCATCAGTTTGGGAAAAGTATTCACGTAATCCTGTAACAAAAAACAAAAGAAAGAAAACTATAAATATCATTGAAACTTTACTTGGAACATCGATCTGGATGTTAGACACATAATTTGATTGCAATGATATGCAACAGCATGACCCTTATCTCACTTTCAGGCACTCCATATGTCCAATATAATTTCAATAATAGAAAGCAATATGCAGACAAATAAATTAAGCAAAAAATCGGTGTGGACAAGCTTGGAACACAATAAAAAATAGCTTCATTCAGTCGTTATTTACACTCAGTTTATGTAATACGTTAGTTCAATTACAATCTATTATCACCAAGCTAATTCACACATTCTACTTGCCTCAACAAAAAACTAGCAGCACTAAATAATGACGTAAAGCAGCACTACACAAGATAGTGAAGGGAGTGCATACCATGGATATATAGAAATATGTGCATCTCAAATGGCTTTACTGAAGATGTTAGTCTAATCCTCCTTTGATTAACATATTTGAGAGATAAGACCAAACTACATGGTCTTAGACAAGTACTTTAAACACCAAATGTGAACCCCCCCCCCCCCACCACGCGCCAGCCCCTTTTTCTTTTTTCCTTGATCTTTTTTGGCTTTTCCAAATGTAGTGCTATGAAAGAATCCATGTGACTGACCACAAATTTGTAAGGAATAAGGTTGAGCAGCTGGTGGTTGTTACTGAAGTGATTCTGAAACATCATTGTATTTGTTATCCGGGACAACTTGGGGAATTTGAAAATGGGATCTAATAGCCCCAGGTCCAACATTCACCTTTCTTATGCTACACCCAGACATTTTATGCAGAATTGGTTAACAAGATGCACAATATGGGAGAACATATGGGTGAAGGGAAGACCACAGAATATATAAACAAGAATATCAGCACAAGATTAAATCCAATTAATCCAACAATTATAACAATATAATTTCATGTAAGATCTCACCAGCAACACTATTTAGAATTTGAAGTAGACAATGATGCTGAAATGTTGAAATATAACCCACTCCCCACCCTTTCAGATCAATCTGCATAAGATGCTGAACCCGTGTTCTCGGTTTCCCGTTACGTGGTTTTAGAGGCGAAATATTATAACCTCCACCTGAAAAAAAAATTAGCAAAAGGTCTTCTGTCATGGCTACGGAACATAAGTGGAAATTTTCACAACCATTCCATTTATCGCCAGAAAAATATCCTCAGGAAACTAATATGCAATTTCAACAAGCAGCCAAGGGTAGTGATGTACTCTCAATATGAGCTCGTACAAATCCTGGTTGTGGACTGCAATTCTCATGCTGCCTAGAACGGAATAACACGACTGCACAAGGCAAGGATGAAACAAGGAGAATCGTGTATTAAAAAAAGACTTAAGCGCAAAGTAATTAAACAAGGGAAGGGCCTCAAAACATATACCATAACTCCCATCATCATTTCGACGCCAATAGCGCACATAGCAGAGATCACGGGGCCAAACAATCCTGTAATACCATGCAATAAATTTATGCTCTTTCGGTGATAAAAACAATCTAATAGACAACATCATGTGATTGTAATCAATAAATTTGAAGTATCTATACAACTCTCTTAATGATTGACAACCAAGGTACACCCCTCAATCAGTCAAATGTAGTCCAAGCAGTTGAGCTATATCTTTCCATGATGAAAAATCTAAACATCTTTTAATTCAATTCCTATGAATTAGTAGAACAGAACAAACTAAGAGAGGAAGCAAAGTTTTTTGCAAAGAAAGTCAAATTTTGAGGGCATAAAAAAGTGAATGTGGCGAAAGAGAAGAAAAATGTTCCATCTAGAGTGGTGATTCCATGGCGCAATAAAAGCATGTAAAAGCAGCCACATAACTATACCATTCTGCACATTGATGTCATATCATTGTCAAGAATAAACTCGAAAAGTGCATATGAACAACATTAAAAGAATGCAAATAAATAGGAAAAAAAATTATTATAAGAAAAAGACATTACATGGGGAACCAGTCTAATTGAAGCCTGTGATATAGAATTGCTGTATGTCCATCAACTTCCTCAACTAAGCTACCATACTGAAAACTGCAATCCCACCTGCATAAATAATGTTGTTCAAATAAATGTGGAACAAAGAGAAATATAATATTATAAATTTTGTCTAACAAATTTTTAATTTGGCAAAGATGTTGTAAATCCAAGTGAAAAATGAATCAGTGCTTTAAAGCAAAGCAAAGCAAAGCAAGATTTCAATAAAGCCAAGATAGAAAATAAGACTGATAACAGCAAGGGCAAAAACTAATTTTGTTAATCAGAGCTCCCAGAATTTTTTTCTTCCAGAGAAAGTTCTTTCTGACCGTGATGTAGCACTGACCACATCACCATAATTCAGACTCTTGTGGAACAAATACCCATTACTGAACCTCCAAACCACCACACTAAAGACTGAAATACCCAAACATGACCATAAGTTTTTACTCTTATCCTTCTTTTATATGCTTTTATAGATAATCAATCTACTTTAATGTTCCAGTGTTCAGTGCTTATGTAACATAATTGCATCACAAACTTGCATGTAATTACAGAGGGCACAAATGGCTTTGGAAAGCACTGATTTTTCAACTTCAGATGGTGTACCAGGTCAGTCATCAATGTGAAATGAAATTTCATGACGTGCAACACGGAATAATGCCCTTCTTCAGCTTACGCATATGGTTTAACTTTAGAGATTTAACATTTCAAGGACGACAATAAAAAGTATTGAATGCATTCGTTAAAGGTGTAAGCATCAGCATAGTTGCAAACTTATTACGATCTATAAGAAATAACAAAAAGATATGTCTCAGAGAATTAGTAGTGCGGAGTGGCGAGGACAAGTAAGATTCAGAATCTAGTAGATCTCCAAATGTATTAGGAATGAAAAACTCAAACAAGATTCTCCACACAGTGTTCTATATTCACATGCTAAGAAAAGCACCAGGACGGGGAATTCAACTAAATCTTGAGTCAACAATAAAAGCACCTACTCAAACCGTGTCGCATCCATGCTCATTACTAGCTCAAATATTTCTTCACAGGTAGCCTCCACGACTCCAACAGCTTTCATGGCTCTAGTACAGCTCTTTGGCTACATGAATAGAACTACATAAGGAATATACCCTAAAACATCCTGCACCTTAGCAAAATCATACATGCATCCTTCTGGAAAAATAAAATATATATAAAATTTCCTTACAAGAAAATCTACTTCAAGAAGCTCCTCAAAAATCCGAAGTCCTACAAACTCACATAAAGAAAATGTTTATCCAAGAGCATATTATCCCATGACCCACTGCTGTGAGTCTCATATGATTATGAAAGCTAGGAACTTCTGACACACCATTTTGACACTGAAGAAGGCGCCAATACTTTCTCGCAAATGCCTGATTGTTAGAGTTCTGATTTACCAACTCTGAATCCAATTCCTTAGTCCAGTCAAAAACAGACTCAGGGAGGCCTGCCACATGAAAATGGGTGACAGCATTTCAGTTAACCTAACCAAAAATTCAAGGAAGACAAGACGAGGAAATTATCAGAGACCATTTCCAATTGTTGTTCTGCGCAACAAATTTGAATTAGAATCATCTTCATCTTCTGCAGCACTAAACCTGCAGCCATCAGAAAACATACAAGAATCAAAATTGAGCTGATTGAACAATATGAATTATAGAACCTATGGAAGTGTTAAGCCGTTACATGAATTGAATATAACTTGGTAACAAGTCACCATAAAATAATTTCCATCCATGTACGGTAACATAAAAGTCGTAGGAGAATGGAATTTGTTGAATGAGGAACAATTTAGAATACTATTCAATACTGAATTCGCAAAGATAAATTTTCACTTAATTTTGATCTACTGAAAGAAGTGGCATTAGTATCAATGTATTTTATAACATCTAAAATATACCAGTAAAAATAATTAAATATGGTAAGAAGCGTCATCTTGGCAACCAACAAATATCTATTATAAATTAAGGATCTACTACATGAATCATTTTTTACCACTCCATTATGTTCATTGTTAGTAATGGTAACATCCAAAGAAACTAGACCTTAAATAATGGTAACGTCGGAAAGAAAGAAATTAAACATTCCATCAGAACCAAGGACATATCCAGCCTACACTCTTACAAGCTTAAAGCCTTCAATCCCAAAATCTTTAATGCAAGCTCCTAACATATTCTAGCTTGCTCTCTTGTACAACTGAAACCCCTATGAGATGAGGTCACTCACTGTAGAGCTTCCAACTACGAATCCTAGTGGCCAACAAGAAACCTGCCCCATTATCAAGTACATACCCCATTCAATATCTCAATCTAAAGAGATTGGATGAATAGAAAAATGTCATCATGTTCATTTTGAACACATTTTTGTGACGCAATTCAATTCCACACATTCCTTTTCTGCCTACCTCATGTTATTTGCCAGTGTCAGCTTCAGCATAAAATTCTCACTGAACAATAAAACAACTACTCCGTAAGGCCCACAGCAAAAAAGTACTTACTGACTTTCATTATCTGACGATGAACCATTCCTTCCATTATCCATTCCAGATTTATATTCAAATGAGTGGAATTTATTACCATTAGCAGCTTGTGACTCTTGGTGCTGCATGTCACCAGCATGTAATCAGTTAATTGCCAAATCCATCCACACAATCAATTAAGGGTACACTGATAAGGTATGCATGAAATGAATTGTTATCTTAAAAGATGATAAGATAATGAATATTCAAGTGCCAAAAACAGAACAAGCAGGGGCGGATATAGGGGGCAGGCATGAGCTCCGGCCCAGATACGAAGTAAACTGTAAAAAAATAATGCTCAAGCCCAGCCCAAACATCCATTTTAGCCCAGCCAACCTTAGTCCCAGGCCAAGTCCAATGTCCAATTGCCCAAATTTAGTTAAAAACTCCACAATAATCACATATTCATTTCATTCACATTCATGCAACACGAATAGCTTGTTACCAAATTAGGTATTTTATTTCATGGATGTCTGATTAAGTTTAAAAAGTTCACTTATAATTAAATAAGAAAATTTTATAATAAATATTTTTTATTGATTAAGCCTCCTGTTTGATTTCAATAAAAAGCAGCTATTTCTCACAATCTCATACTTTGCAAACAGTGATTTTACGATAAAATATTAGTTCAAAAAGAATCTGCCAGTAGTAGATTTTGACAACCCATATTATACGTAATAATCAATTACCAAATGCACCCAAACCTTGAAAATCTTTTCCATAACTTTATAATTCAACAAAGGGCAAAACAGTCATTAGCAGAAAAGACAGAAATGAATAGATGGGATGCCTGCCAGTCATTGTCATAAATTGTCTATTTAAAAAACTCAATTAGTTGGAAATGGCCTAACTTAATTAATTGGAAAGGGCCCCTCATATCCCCAAAATTTGATTTTTCTCCTAAAATCGCGCCTAGATAGAGGCCAAAGCTAAAAATAAATGATTATTTTATCAGTAAGAGATGCTACATGTTTGGCTAAGCTTCAAAGTAATTAGATTTTTGTTTCTATATATGTTTTCATATATTACTTATTCATACTTATAAGTAAACAAATTACTTATTTTGACCATTAAATAGATGCTATTATCAAAATAAGTAATTTACCCTATATTTATTTTGATGCTATAAAGAATATTAGTTAAGAACTTATTTATAAATTTATGTAGTTATAGATATATTGAAGTGGCCAAACGTGGAAGTGACATGAATCCAATTTCTTTAGACCCTCGATATTCCTGGTCGATTTTCCCCACTTCAGGTGAGATTATAATGTGTTGGTATAGAAGATTAATGCCCACATCACATAGTATTTTAAAAACATTGATGTACAATCATGTAATTCTGATTGTATTTTGGCCAAAATTTTCAATTGTTTGGAATGACTGGTATTCAAAGTTTTTTGGGACTTGTATCTCATAGGAGTACTCATTTGGCATTCTGTTAGTTTTTGATTGGTGGGTGTACATCCTTTGCAGCCTATATACTTCCGCCATTTTATATTTCCTAAGGAGGGTGTCGATTTCCTAGTTGACAAGGAAAGAAATGAAGATCTAGCACAACATCTTAGGATTGGCACCTAGATATGTACTTGCTTGATTATTTGACCCACTTTGTCATGAGTATCATGAGTTCGGCCTTCTAAGTTAGATCCCATGTGATTTACAGAATCTCTTATGGTATGAGTTCATTGGAAAAAAAAAAAAAATCTATTTCAGCCCACTCCAACATTTTTTCTAGCTCTGCCCTGAGAACAAGTATATTTCAAACGCTCATAGACACAACGATTGTAGAAGAAAAAATCTCAATAACTATCAAGAGAGCAGTAAAGACATAATAAAATACCAAGGAGTGATAATGTTAAGGAAACCTGATCGATGGCAGATTCAATTTTTTCTTTCCAAATGAGTGCCTCCTGAATGTTGAAAGCTGCCATCTGGAACAAGGTATATTGTAAATATATGATGCTTACATTGCCAACAGAAAATCTCGCAGCAGTCAGCAAACAATATATTGTAATTAGAACAGCAACCTGACTGAACAGAGGTGCTGCTAAAAGAAACCCAGTGCTAATCATTAAAACGTGATTCAGACGTTACAATATTTCTATTTGTGTATCCAGTCACCATTAGTCCTCACTCAATTTCATTAATTTCTTTAGGATGCCAAAACTGGCACAACAAGCTCTTCTTTCCTAGTTTGTAAGATCAAGTGTTTACATGTCTAGACCGTTGCATGTTAGTCCTCTGAGGAAGTACATGGTGATATAGCGAAAACCAGACTTAGTCAGTGAACATTGCATGATAGGTGTCCCTGACACGTCATATACCTTCTCATGTTCCTAATAGACTTTTTGGGCATTTTTCTCGAAAAAATAAAAAAAAGTTGAGGTTGGAACTATTAAGAGAAAAAGCAATCTGGGGAAAGAGAAAATCCAAAGAAAATGACAAATTATCAACAAAGGGTTCATTTGATTATAAGGTCCATTAAAATGATTTAATCCAATCAACACCAATGACCTCTAAGGATTAATGCAATACACTATTGCATTATGAAGCAAAGGATCCTCTTATTTCTTCTAAAACTTATACAGAAAGGACAACTGATAAGAACAAAGATCAAAAATTCCATGAGCATCCAAAATAGTCAAGATACCAACAAGAACGGTTAATATCTTATATGTATCACGCACCGTAATTCGATGGTACTTCTCTTTTTTGTTGTAAACGGACAAAACATAAACCATCTGCCAGAAAAGACAGAACAAGTCAAACAAGAACGTGATAGAAGAAAACATGGCTCAACTGCTTCGATCATGAAATATTTTCACAACTTATCAAAACTCTGATCACCAGCTACTGTCAACATAAGGTCAACTTTAAAAGAGATAATGTACAATCAAATATCATCAGTTTGGTGAATGCATGCCCAAGAACAAGATTCTCAAAAGCCAAAGATCTGGAGTTAACACAGCATAACTTCACCCATTAACTAAACATCAACAATATCATATACCCATTAGCCAAGGAATATTTTAGACAGAGTCCAGTAAAATCTAGCCCTGCCTATACATAATTGTATTGGCTGTTAGCCAACATGCTGTGACCAGTCATATTTCTTTAACGAGTCAAGCAAGTTAAATTAACTTCCAGATTGCTCAACTTAAATGGAAGTTCAAAGACCTTAAATCATATTATGAACCATCCAGTGTTCAAATACAAGTGCTATATATTGGATTAAAATATCTCTAGGTAGCCTTATAAATTCTGATTGACAAAATAAGATGAATGAGTTTTAAGATATCCAGCTACTTGTAAATTTTCCTGCACTTGCTTTAATCTTTACCCTATCCTATCCAGCATGGATTTTAAATTCAAAGAAAAAGTTCCTGATTATTTTAACTGATAAAAGCAAAAAAATGGGGGGGGGGGGGGGGTGGGGGGGGGGGGGGTGGAATTTGCATAAATTGATGTTTTGTTAAAAATAGTCTATCAAAATAATTTTTCACAGCTACAATCATAGAAGCAGTGATAACCTGAAGTAGAGTTTACAAAAATGCATGGATGCTCTAAACTTTGACAGTCGCAATCAAGGATAGCACAGCATTGTACTGGTCAAATCTTAAAATAGCATCAAACACAACACAAAGTCCAGAATGGAAAAGTTCAAATATTAGTAGTTGCTCACATGTCCATGATGAGTTTTCAGTCCACGGTCCTCCACCCTACAATTGCCATCGATAAGAAACGTCTTGATCGGTACCTTGTCATATACAGAAAGTTGCATCAGAAGTAAATATCAATCAATCTTACTAATACTTTTATTTCAGCAGCAAGCTGAAAAGCCAAATGTCTATTTCTGCAAAGAGCGAAAATGGAGGCATTAATTAAAACCGTTTCAATAAGATCCTATAATTCCATTTGCATTTGATTTGCATCATAAGAAACATATTCATTTTTTTTCAAATAACAAATGCACCTATATTACAGCGAAAGAAACATTATATAGTTCAACTTACGATCTAGAATTCCACAGCAAAACAGTTAACGTAAGAACTTAAATGTCTACGAAAACAGAATTGAAATTTCAATGTACTCACCACATTGTCTTGAGGCTTCTTCTTGTAATAGGCCAGTAATCGAGTTTCAAGCACAAAATATCGCATGTGAATAAATGATCTCCCAATCTTCCTCCTCCCATATCTTACCATCCATCCTTCATAAACCACCTTCGAATTGGACATCTCCCCCTACTTCTCTTCCTCAAATCTCAATCAACAAATGTATATTCCTATTCAAAACCCGAAACACTCCAACACAAATACCCCTAAAAAAACCCCAAAAACTTCCAGAATCTCAGAATAGTGACTCGAACTCAATCTATCAATCAATTCAACAAGAAGGAAATATAAGAACAAAAAGCTATGACCTTTCAAAAACAATGAAATAAAAAATGCAAATCTTTCAAATTGACATAAAAAAATGGAATCAATTTAAACATAGAAACAAAAAATCAGCATAAGATCAGCGGCAATTTGTCTCGATTTGTGCACTTATCCAGCGATCGAATCCAACACCTAGGATCTGCTTAATCGGAATTCCGAAAAAGCAGAGGAAAAAAATTCAAAAGTTAAAGTCAGTAAAGAGAGAATTTTTCATCCGTCAGCGTGCCACTGTGAAGAAAAATAAATTAACATTTTAAAGGGGAGTGATATACATTCTCGTTCGGCCAAATCGGCGTAACCTTTTTTGTCCTGTTACGGAAAAGTTTGAAAATCAGTATATTACCCAATTTAAATTTAAAAAATAACGAAAAATCAAAATAGAGAAGCTACAAATGTGTAATTACGTTTTTGTCCTCCAGCAACTTAAATTAGATCTCGATCTCGATCCCGATCCAGTCACTTTTTTGCAAACCAATTTTGAAAGTATGTTATACCTAAAGTGATTATATCGACGGTTTCATAGTGTAGCATCACATTGTCTAGACAGCCAATTTGAGGATATCTAATTTCAATAGAAGATCGATTCCGTGAAATTTCTTTTATTGAATAATTGGGCTGTCTTGAATCCGATTTTGAAAATTGAGCTTAAACTACTTATATTCGAATTCAAAAGGGGGGGAATGGAAAAGGAATATATAAGAGCACAAACTGTACATCTTTTACAAATATCACACTTTAGGTCCACATCTTTAAGGCTTAAAAGTTTTTTTGTTCTTGCAAAGTCCTTTTATCTCACCACTTTAAATCAGAACTTGATCAAAAAGATTTTGATTTATATATTATGAAATAAACAGGATCATTAGGGAGTCGATCTCTTCAAATGGTTTGCAATTCATGCACTAGCTTAATATTGATATTGTGTGTCTTCGTAACGTTTTATCGACGTGACCTAACGTGACGTGACTAAACAAATCATTTACACGAGATTCAATAGGCATCTCATTGAATAAATTCGATTGAAAATAATCATCTAGATATCTCTAATTTAGTATTATAAACGGTTTGAAAAGAATTTATAAACATTTTAATTCATAAATAGATAAAATTAAGTTATGGATAATATTTATTGGTTCATTATAAACGTGATTGAAAATAAAGTTTGCTTTTGGCGTAATAGTAGAATGCCCCTTGCATACTTATGATGTGTGATATATCATACTTATTGAAAATCGCAGAAAATGTCTATGTTTGAAACATTTTGTTCGAAATACCTCGTACCATCAAAATCTGTTAATTTAACCATTAAAAAGGTTTTAAAATGTCAAAATTAAAAAGGATTAATTGCAGCTGCAGTACCCAAAATTTTTATTTTTATGCGAATTATATTCTAAAAATTTTTTATGTGTCTCCCACATTCCCAAAACCTTTAGAACCTTATTTTCTTCATCACCCTCACCTATCAATACTCATATCCAAGGACCAAAGCCAACGAATTCCAAAACAAAAACCCATTTCTATCGCTCCTGCTCCGGCTAAGAAAAAGCCAGCTCCTATTGCCAAGACCAAGGCTGCCACTAGCAAAATCACCAAGGAGAAGGCACAGCCTTTCAAAGCGAAAGCCAAGCCAAAGGCAATGCCTTTCATAACTTGTAACATACATTTGAACGTTTTCCCAATCATTTATGGCCACGAGAATGAGTGAAAATCAAAGGAGGCAACACAAGAAGAGCGACTAGTGCAATAGTTTCCTCACAGTTAATGTCGTACTTTTGATAAAACACATTGACAGCTGGTCTATCCTCACAAGAATAATGCTAAATGTATGATATCATTGTGTATATTCCATAGGAGTTCAAAAAGTTGTAGGTGGGAAAGTGTTTTTTTTTTTATAAAAAAAAAAAAAAAATTGTTCAATCATGTGTTGCCACGTGACACATTGTAAAAATAATATATATGTAGCATGATTGATCACAACGGTTTAGCAATCCATTAGACGGAGTTTTGATTTTACAAGCCCATTTGCTTGTGACCATAAGATTTCTCCTATTGTAATTAGCCAAAATTATGAGTTAGAAAGAGCCTAAAGTGTCATTGCATATTGCAGAAGTGTTATTGCATATTGCTTTCTGCCATACAAAGTCAATCAATGTGAGCTTTATGAAAGGACTGGAGGAAGCTTCCTTTGGCTTGTTGGCTTTCGCTAGCTTTGGAAATGGATCTGAGAATTGTAAGGTGGGGTGGGTGGATTTAAAGGTTTGAAATTGTGAATAGCACATGAAAAAATTCGGGTATAATTTGTAGAAAATAAAAGTAAAAATTTTGGGGTACTCCAACTACAATTTTTTTTTAACAAATCTTCACAACAAGAGGGTATTTCGTACTAAGGTTTCAAACAGAATTTTTTTGTAGCGATTTTCAATAAATATGGAGTATATCGCACATTATCAAGTATGTCATGAGGTTTCCTGCTATTAAATATTTAATTATTTATAAATTGATTGTTGTTTAGATTTACAGATTTAAAGTAATTTGAATTAATCTAAAAAAAGTAAAAATTGAACTATATCGAGTCGAGCATCTCGGCCTATAGCCACGTACGCCTTTTCCTTAAAAAAGTTATGATTGTTGGCTAGCTTTTTATCTGCTCAAGGACAAAAACATGTGGAGTTCGGTGGGTTAACTAAGTCCCTGTTTGTCTTGGATTAAAATTTAATTAAAAGTCAACAATTAATTTTAACAATGCATTTTATGGGATCAACAACTTTTCAATCACACATTTCATCAATTTTTATTAAAAAGTAATAAATCTAATTTTAATCTCTACAAAACATGGATTAAATTGAATTATACTAAATGGATTACCAGTCTATTATTAAAGTGATTTTCCCATTTTCATCTATGGAATCAAATTTTAAGGGGTGTATTTAATCTAGATTTGTAAAGACTTGTATAGAATTGAAAAGTAAGTATAACACACATTTCTAATTAAAATTGTAAATTATTTAGAAAACAAATTAACATGTCAACTTTGAGGATTCAAAATCAAAGACTAGTTTTGGAAAAATGCATGGGAAGTAGGTCCATTAATGTGGGCAAGAGGTAGCTTTTCTTGATTTTTAAGAGGATTGGATGGGAATTAGAAACATCTTTAATTAACTATAAGCTCGTTTGATGAACTTTTCTCTCGTTTCTAATTTTTGTTAAAGAGGAAATTAAAAATAACTTGGGATATTGTAAAACAGATTGACCTCTCTATATTTGGTGTAATAAATTGGATAATTAACAAAAATAAAAAAATGTTGTAAATATAGTAGTATTTATGAATGATTTTTATACCCTTACAGTCCTAGTTTTTATTACTATTGTAGCTATTATTCTACTCTATAAATATGAGATTTTGATTTTTAATAAAGTACACAATTCTTTTGATTTCTCTCAGTTGTTCTATATTTTCTCTCTGATTTATAATACGCTATCAGCATAAATCTCCAAAAAATCAAAATGAATTAATTAGAATGTAATGATTTTTATAAGTATAATCATTTGTCACATATACCAAAATTAATTTGGTGACATGTGAATTTTTTTATCAATTCATGCATCCAATTAATATTTCTGTATCCGTTTATAGAATTAAGCAAACACATAGAGGATTTACACATAGTCGTTCTGGTGTTTATTTTACTATACATACAATGATTATTTTACTAATGCATATATTAATCAATCATGATTATTTTATTGTACTATGAATCATGATTATTTTGTATGTATGTCATATCTATATTCATATCCTATTTGTATATCTTTTTGCGTGAAATTAATGTAAATTCAATGATGACACTATTTATACATCTATTTGGTTAATCAACGATGAAACCAAATTATTTACAGTTTATTATTCTTGAAAGGAAATAATTTTCCTAAATATTTCATAAGAATATTTTGAAATGAAATAATTTTAATCAATATTCCAAAAAAATATTGTAATATAGTTGAAAATGAATATTATATTTGCATTATTTGTTGCCCCAAAAATATGACAAATATTTTAATTAATATTTTAGGAGAATATTACTTGCTCCCGAATAGCATAATGAAATACGATTTAACGTAAATTATATTTTTACTCGTGAAGAGTAATTCCTTGTATAAAAATATTTGATTACTCTTAAACATCATCAATCATAATTTTCAATATTCCAAAAGAATATTGATATATTGCTTTTCAAGGAATAATAATAAAATATAACATGCTTTCGAAATAGCACATATTCCGAAAAAATATCAATTTGAATTCATGTTTATCTCTGAAGGAAAGTATATAACTAATGCCACGAGAATATTGATTAGTTTAACTACTTGAATAATATATAATTGTATAATGTTTAATCATTTTATTTAAAATTAAATAATTGAATTATATCTTATATTGAACCAGAAATTTAATTTAATTTTATTATTTAACATGATCGGTTAGACAATCATTAGGTCAATAATGATGCGAAATTAAAAATTCAAATGAATATTCGAAGAAGAATCAGATTCTTCAATCCAATGAATTCATATATATTATTTTTTCTATTTATCGACAATTGATCATTAAACATTACTAGTTAAAATAGGGTCTGAATTCCTCATATTTCTAAAAATTAATTTGAATGATATATGAGGTTCCGTCACTCTCCACGTCGACCATCTAAATGTTATTTGTTTTTAATAGATTTGATATAAATACCAAATTATTACATAGTGTTCGCAACCTGAAATTTGTGAAAATACTGCTCAAATTATGAGATATTGTGTCTTGTTAATACTAGTGTTCCTAAATCTCGACATTTTATAAGTGTTAGTTGACATGTCAATAAATAATTTAATATTATTGTTTGTTAAACACCTCAATTTAATTTAATTGAGAATAAAATATTTCATATTTATGTTTAGGGAATGATCACGCTAACATCATAATTCTCTCAATTATAACTTGTCTTACGATTAGAGTCTAATTTTTACATCAAATTATTTCGATATTGCATATATGTAAAATTGATCTATCACAATTCAATGAGATGGAAAGTAAAAAATGTTGAGAATAAATGTGTAGTTTGAATCTTTATCTCAAATGGATGATATTTTATAACGTGGTTTGCTGATTGTCAATTTAATTTGACAATTTTCTCAGTATTAGGGGGGAGGAAGTAAGAAATTGAAATTAATGTATAAATGTATCATTATTTAAATCCTAAAAAAAGTTAATTCGAACCAGAAGTTCGCAAGATAATTTATTTAGATCCTTTAACTAACCAAAGAGATCGACAATATTTTACACTAGCTTTAAATGTTCCAACTCAAATTAATAACGTAGTTGACAAATAATTAATATTATATTTGATAAATTTATAGTACGCCTAAAGCAATTTAGCAAAAATAGTCTCATTAAGGAGGCATATACTTTTTATGAGTATTTAGACATAACAAGTTATAAACCCTAGAAGCAATTTAGATACCCGTTTAAAATTAAAATATCTCAATAAGTTATGTCATTACGAGAAAAATAAAATCGAAAAGAAAAATTTGTCAACAATACTTTTGCACATGATGTACTTGGTCATATAGCGATGAATCAAAATAAATACATCGAAATATAATAATTGGCCAAATAAAATGGAAGCAATCCTAAATTGAATTTATTAGAGAACCCTAAAATTTGAATCAGCAATCCGAAAATCTAAATGTGTATACTTATGTGAAAATGAAATGAGAAAATTAAAATTGTAATATGTAATATACGACTTTCAACATAGTGAATTCGCAAAGACCGTGGTAGATCCATATCATATTATCTTGACGATACATGAAATTTAAAATAAGTGATAGTTAACTTATCGTATTAATGTTATCTTTAAATTTTTTGATATGCTTGAAGTATAATTCAAGGAATATTATTATGAAAGAGAGTAAATACACGTGTTTTTTCCTTGATCGAGGTTTTGTTAATTGAGTTTACTTGGCAAGGTTTTTAATGAGGCAACATTTGGCGTATTCAAAAGAATAAATGTATTACCTTCATTAGAGTTTTTTCCACGTGATTTTTCCTAATAAAGTTTTAACGAAACATATTCTTTGTATAATGAATTTCCATAACATAAAAGATATTTACCTTCAAAATAATACTCCGATATGTACGAAACTCCTGAAAATATCAACAAGAGCTAGTTTTGAATCAATATGTTACCACAATCATCAAGTTTTGTTCCACTAGACATCAATATTGAAGACATTTGCTTACAATACATCAATATTGAAGACATTGACATAAAAGTCATAAATCGCTAGATACAAGAATTGTAATCAGGGGAAGTAGCTGTAATCTTTTTCCTTAAATCAAGTTTTGTCATATTAAATTTTCTTGACGAGGTTTTAACAAGCAGCAGTTTATGACTTCAAAATATTTGTAGTCTTTTTATTTATTCATATTTTTGTCCCTTCGAATTTTTGCCAAATAATGTTTCAATGAGATATTTATTGTGTAAATAGCCATTCAAGGGGGATGTACAAATATATTGATATATATGAATGACCATTGTAGCTCTAATTCTTCTATATAAATATGTGGCTTTGATTATTAATAAAAGACACATTTCTAAGGTTAAATTCACCAATGATCACTTAACTTTATATTTAATTTCAACATGACCAAGTTGATTTTTTTTCACCATAATTATCCAACTTTATATTTAACATCATCATGGCCATTCAATTTAATTTTATTTCACCATGACTATTCATATAACGTTTCACCATGGTCACCCAATTTCATATAATATTTTACCATGGTCATTTATTTTCACAATTTTTACTAATTTTAAAAGGGGTAAAATAGTAACTTTGCAATATATATTAAAAATAAATTTTTAAAAATAAAAATAAAATCTCATTTTAAAAATAACTTTACTTAAAAAATAAATAAATACTTATTTTTTTTAAAAATGTTACTTAAAAAAATAAATAAAATAAAAAGTTATTTATAAAAAGTTACTTAGAAAAATAGAATAAAAACTTATTATGAAAAAAAAAAACGTTTTAAAAATAAAATACATACTTATTTTTTTTAAAAAAAATTACTTAAAAAAATTTATTATTGTTTTTTTTTTCAAATTTATTATAATACAAAATTACAGTTTTACCTCTTTTAAAATCAGTGAAAATTGTGAAAAGAAATTGGGTGAGCATGGTGAAATGTTATATGAAATTGGATGATAATGGTGAAATAAAATCAAATTGGATTGTTATAATGACACTAAGTATAAAATTGGATGGTTATAGTGAAACAAAATCAAATTGAGTAGTTATAGTGACACTAAGTATAAAGTTGAATAACATTAGTAGATTTAACTCTACAATTCTATTGGTTTCTTTCTTTTATTCTCCTTTTTGTTTCTAGTTTGTAACAAAAACATTAATTTACATTTTATAATGAAAAATGAAGTAAATACACTTGTAATCTCAACATTCTACAAAAAAGTATATAATTAAATACGTAATATTGGTAATGTGTATAAAAGTGCTCGAAACTAGGTAGTTTTGTCAAGAAAATAACATGTTATGATTAAAAATCATGAAGACATTATTGTATCTAACAAATTGAAAATTGACACGATGTTATCTTATCAGACACGTGGCATGATTCATGCGTAATAGTTAACAAATAACCGTTACGTCAAATAAATAGAAACTTTAATCTGTCTAATTAGACACGTGACACGATCCACATATAACACAACAAATAATCACATCTAATTATTAGGAAAACAATTACCACACGAGCAACAATAATCAATTAAAATCTGAAAAAAGAAAGCACAAATCTCGTTCACGGCCCAACGCATGGCAATTGGCAATGTTCATGTAATCACACAAGAGATGCTACTTGTCCCGGGATTTAACTTGGGACAACCAGATTCTTTTGTTTCGTTGGGCCACTGGCCATCTGTCGGGGAAAGAGGAGCACTCAAATGATTATTCGTTCGCAGATCTAAAAGGGGGTTACTGAAGTAAGCCAACAAGGGAAATATATGATCGAATGAATCGAAAAAGAAATCATTACCGGGTCCAACCTCCTATTTTTTATGTCATTTGGGAGGATTTCAATCGAAATACCTCAACGGCAATCACATAATCCATGCAGTATACCAGCAAATAATCATTAGTAATATGAATTCAGTTTTTATACAATGACGCGTGTTTTTTAGAGAGAGAGAGAGAGAGAGAGAGAGAGAGAGAGAGTATGTATGATGCGACTATAATTGGCATCTTTTTAGCCACCCGTTTCTTTTCAGAAGTTGACCCCATCTTACTTTCTCCGATCCCCACCTTAAAAATTCTCTCTCTTTTAAGGGCTGCCGGATTATGGATTTAGCCCAAAGTTAGAAAAAAAAATTGATTAATCCACCATATTTAATGCTGTAAGTATGCCCAATAAACTGAAAAATACGTAAAGTTCTTAATTTAGGTTTCTGTTTGATGGATTTTGGATTTGAATGAAACAATAACAGATCTGTGTACTGTATGTGAATCTTGACTGGTTTTTATTGAAGGGTAGGTTGATTTTTTTATGTTTTCTTTTAAGCTTCCTTTATTGACTGTGTTGTTAAATATCTCTTCCTCTGAGTGCGTGTAATTTTGACTTTATGAACAGCACTATAATTTTTTCAAGGGTGCATGAAACTTTAACCTCTCCTTGTTATTCTGCCTTTTACAAATTCTGCACTGTGCATTCATTACAAAGTGCTACCTTTATTGGATGAATATGTTCTTGATAGTGTTGTAGGGAGAGAGATTTGATGTAAATTTCTTTGAAACAGGTGTAGAGAAGAAGATTCCAAGGCTGTCTGTTTTGGTATTAGTTACCCAATTTTTGATTTTTGGATAAGTGCAAGTGAGAAGCAATTAAAGAACGGGGAGAGGAAAAAGGTACTGTTGAACTATTGAGCAAAGAAGCAATTTAGAAGTGCTTCAATTTTATGGCAATTTTCTAAGATATCGTTCTGATTCGAAGACGGGGTTTTTCATTCCTTGATTAGTAATTTGCAATTTGATTTTCAAAAGAGAAGTGATCAAGGAACGACGAAACTCAGTTCTGTATAAACATTCTTTAGCAGTGATCAGATCTTGGTCTAGGTTCATAGTTGAGAGAAAATGGGTTCTTTTCGTGGGCATGTTCTTCCTGGGACACTTTTTCTTTTGGTTGGCGTGTGGCACATGTGGAGTTGTATAGTCAGATATGTATCGTACCCTAAATCTTTTCAGGTCAGGGTGTGGAACCCTGTTCCCGGTTTTGATGGACGGCTTAAGTACTTGGAGCTTTATCTCATAACAGTTGGAGGTTTCATAGATTTGTGTATAGAGTTTTTATATTCGACTCATCTCCATATCATTGTCCATGGAGTCTTGAACCCGTCTCACATGAATAACTTCGAGCACTCCGGGATGCTCCTCATGTTTTTCATCTTCGGTGTAATCTCACTGCTTTCTGAGAAAACAAGGTGAGTTCTTAACTTAATGGAATTCTTTAATATTAATATTAACTGTTTAAATTCTAATGTAGGAAAGAAATTATGATTAGCTTCTTGTTTTCTATGTTTGAAATTTGGTAGATCTTAATTCTTTACCTAGCTTTAGTAGAACTTTTGGCACGTCTAGTTGTACCATTCTTTTTCTTGTAATTACTCCAAAAAGTGCGTAGGACCCGATATATAATTTCCTTTTTATGTTCCTGCATTCCTAGAAACATCAAGGAGTCCTTTTTGACCTTCAAATACTCATGACAAGAAACACTTAAAATGAGCAAGATAATGTACTCGAGCCATTTTTCGAGGGTACTGATAATTAATGGAACCATCAAATGAAGTTTTCATATATATATTATGTTCTATTTTCTGCTTCTATCCTTTTTAAGGTGGATTGGTAATGTCTATAGAGATTATATGATTCTTATTTTGGAGCATTTATAATTGCAACTGCATCTTATCTTACTTCTTTTGTGTTGTTTCATGACATTCTTTAAAGGGAATTTCTTTGTTCGGAAAATTAAAGTAAAACACTTAAGGTAACTAATACGCCTTTCAACTTCCTTTAAAAAACCTGGTTTTTTCTGTGATGTATGCAACTCAGCCGTGAAGTGAGAGAGATTCTTGAACTAGCAAATTATTTTAGTTCTTGATAATTACACTCTTGCACCTTTTGTTCTCTAGTCACTTGCAATAAACTAACAAAATTATTTCAGACAATTTATAATCTCAAGCTCTATTTGCCATCTGAACCACAGAATGCATTTGTTGGATTTTTAAAGTGTAGCAATTTCGTTTCTTTGAATTAAGTTAGGGGAGAGTAAACTTCTGAATACAGCAGCTCTTGAGGCAGAAGGCATTAGGCTCTTTGTAATTCTGCCTTCACAATCTAGGATCTGAAAGCTTGAGGTCTTTAGAGTTGAATTTTTTACTTCGATCGGCATGCCCTCTTTAACAGATTGTTCTGGTTTTTTATGCTCGGTAGCTAAACTGCGTGAATGTCAACGTATCAATGCTAAAAACCTATAGCTTAATTGTTCACTTATACTCTCGTGAGTTGGTACACCAGTTCATTAGAACATCATCTAAAATCATTAATTCTTTTCATTTTTGTCAAACTATTTTTATTATGACCGACACTTAATTTTCTCTTTTCTCAGCTTTCTTCCCTTGCCGGAGGGAGCTTTGTGTTTAATTGCTTCCACAGCATTCACTGCAGAGTACCTTCTATTCTATTTCCACTCAACTACCCATAAAGGCCTTGAGGGATATTATCACCTTATCCTTGTCCTCCTTATCGGCCTCTGTATTCTATCGATTATTGCCGGAGCCCTCGTCCCAACAAGTTTTCCAGTCGACTTATGCAGTGGCATTGCTATAACACTCCAAGGCCTTTGGTTCTATCAAACTGCATTCACTCTTTATGGTCCAATGATGCCGGATGGTTGCTTGCTCAAGGGTAACGAGATTATATGTCATTCAGCAGAACAAGAAATCCACGGAGAATTGCTCGCTAATGTACAGCTATTTGGTCTAGTTCTCGGTGTTCTTGTTGCTGTTGCGGGAGCGTATATCTACGCAGAGCCAAAATATGGTCGTTTGAATCTTAACAACTCACAGATTCCCGAGGATGGATGAGATAGAGAGCGAGTTTAACGTTCTCGGCCACGTTTATTTTTTACACTAGTGCATTTCTTGACACTTCCGAAAGAAGCTTCGTTCGACATGTGATAATTAGTGTGGATTTTCATAGTTGTTGTAGGTATTTCCATCCCATTTGACATTATATATATCACATTTTGTAGTTATTTGTGTAAATCGAATTAAAATTTACTGTAGTTGGTACCGTGATATGCAAGCTGACCTAGGAAAAGAAATTTGTTTGAACTTTGAATTTGAATTTTGAGAAACTTGAAAATGTGACTTCTAGAATACTTCAATTGCTAGTCAGCCAACTAATAGTTTTGTTTCATTTTAGTCACTGATTCTTTTTATTTTGTTCTATATTAATAGCTAAACTTTTATTTTCTACAAGTTTAGGCATTCTGTTTATCTCCCTCTGTAGAATTAACAGAAATAATCACGTGGTGAATTGCTTTTGCCGTAAACTAGGCAAAACACGAAGTGTTGGACAAATTGTGCTTTCTTTCATATTTTAACCTTTTTTTTTTTGGACAAAACACGTGGTGAATTTCTTTTCTGCACAAATTTGAACGGGTGATGTGCACTTTCTTCCATATAGGACTTCATAAGGTGCCATACTGATAAAGGCATGGTAGCTATTGTTGTAAGCAAACTCAATTAATGGTAAATGTTTCTCGAAATGCCCTTTAAATTCTAAGACACAAATTCAGAGCATGTCTTCTAGAGTTTGAATAGTTCGCTCCGATTGTCCATTCGTTTGGGGGTGGAATGCTGTACTATACTTTAGCTTAGTTCCCATCGCCATTTGCAGACTTTTTCAGAAGTTCAATGTAAAGCTTGGGTTTCTGTCTGATACAATCGAGATTGGAACATCATGCAGTCTCACCACTTCGTTAACATATAAATATGCTAATTGATCCATAGAAAATGTCATCCAGACAGGCAAGAACCAAGAAGTGAGTTGCCTTGGTCAATCTATTGACTATTTCCCAAATGGCCTCATGACCATACACTGAATTTGGAAAATCAACAACAAAATCCATTGTTACATGCTCCCATTTCCATTCCAGATCTTCCAATGATTGTAGTAACCCTGATGGTCGTTGATGTTTGGCTTTCACTTGTTGACATACAAGGCACCTCTCAACGAACTCAGCTATGTCCTTCTTCATACTCCTCCACCAAAATACGACTTTTAGGTCGGGATACATCTTTGTACCTCCTGGGTGTACTGAATAAGGAGTGGTGTGAGCTTCTTCTAGAATCTCCTTTTTTTAATTTCTCGAAATTTGGTATACATAAACGTCTTTGATAATACAACGTTTTATCCTCGGTTATGGTAAATCATTCCGTTTCTTTGTAACAATCTTGACTTTAATAAATTCTAATGACTGATGGCCCTTCTGGTGGTCCTTAATTCTATCATGAAGTGTTGGTTGAATCGAGATTGCTGTCATTCAGGCTGCAGTTTCCGATGGAGTTGTGACTACTTCGAAGCTTAATCTCTCAAATTCCTTATTTAGAGGTTCCCGCGCTGTTAATATTGCCAAATTGCCCGTGGTTTTCCTACTTAAAGCTTCTGCCATTAAGTTCGCTTTGCCTGGATGGTAATTGATTTCACAATCATAATCCTTTACCAATTCAAACCACCTTCTCTACCTCACGTTCAACTCCTTTTGTGTGAAAATGTATTTGAGGCTTTTATGATATGTATAAATGTTACATTTACCCCCAAACATGTAGTGTCTCCAAATTCTCAAAGCATATGCAACTGCTACAAGTTCTGGGTAATGTGTGGGGTAGTTCTGTTCATAAGGTTTCAATTGTCTGGATGCATAGGCGACTACCTTGCCCTGTTGCATCAAAATACAATCTAAACCTTGCTTGTATGCATCACTGTAAATTACGAAATCTTCTGATCCTTCAGGTATAGTCAACATTGGTGCATTAACTAGCATCTTCTTCAATTATTTGAAACTACGTTCGCATTGCTCGATCCATTCGAATTTCGTACCCTTACGCATCAACTGAGTCGAGGGTCCCCATATTCTAGAAAATCCTTCTATAAATCTTCTATAGTATCTTGCTAAACCTAGAAAGCTGCGAACTTCTTCCATAATGGTTGGTCTTGACCAATTTAACACCCTTCTAGTTTACTTAGGTCCACTTCAATTTCCTAGGCTATGACCACGTGTCCAAGGAACACAACTCGTTCTAATCAAAATTTTCACTTTTTGACTTTGGCGTAAAGTTTCTCATTCTTCAAAATTTGTAACACAATTTTCAAATGTTCTTCACGCTACCTTGCAGTCTTCGAGTAGATCAATATATCATCGATGAACATGATGAAAAATCGATCTAGGTATTTGTGAAACACACGATTCATCAAGTCCATGAATACTACTAGAAAATTAGTCAGGTCAAGAGACATAACTAAGAATTCGTAATGACCATATCGAGTTCTAAAGGTCGTCTTTGAGATATCACTAGCTTTTATCCTCAACTAATGATATCTCGACCTCACATCGATCTTTGAGAATACTGTCGCACCTCGTAATTGATCAAACAAATCCTCAATTCTAGGAAGTGAATACTTATTCTTGATGGTGATCCTATTCAATTCTCTGTAGTCGATGCACATCCTCATATATCCATATTTCTTCTTAACGAATAACATTGGTGCCCCCCTAAGGTGACACACTAGGTCTTATAAAGCTCATTCTCGATAATTCCTCTATTTGTGTTTTCAATTCCTGCAATTTTTTTGGTGCTATTCTATATGGAGCTTTAGAAATAGGAGCAAAATCGAGAGTCAAATCAACTGTGAAATCTACTTCTTGTTTTGGAGGCATTCCAGGTAAGTCTTCGGGAAAGATTTTTGAAAATTCCTGTGCTACTTTGACATCTCCAATTGTCAACGCTTTATCTTCTTTGGCCAGCACAACATCAAGAACCCTATGCGTCCCTCTGACTCTAAAAGTTCTCGGGCTTTTAAGGCAAAAATGACTTTGGGTAGGGATTTTGTTTTGTTCACTGAAAGGCGTAGTTCTACTCCTACATGCCATCTAAAAATTACTTCCCTCTCAAAGCATAGAATCGTTGTGTGGTTCTTTGAAAGCCAGTCCATATCTAGGATTATGTCGAACTCACACATATTCAAGATGTATAAGTTCATGTCCAAGATCTTACCATCAATTTCTACCCCAACCGTCTTTACTATGTGACTTGTGTTAAGTACATCCCCTGATGGGATGACAACCTCTAATGGTGTATTGGCAACTTCACTAGTCCCATCTATTGTGCTCATAAATTTCAGAGATATAAAAGAGTGGGTGAAACCAGAATCTATCAAAACATATGCGGGAGTACCAAATATGAGAATGTTACCTGCCAAAACATTTCGATCGGCATCCTTCTCACGTGCAATAAGGCATATAACCTGGCTTGCCTTTTAGGTGGATTCTCGGGTTTCTGCTGTTGTAGTGGTTGCCTCGGCTTCTGATTCTTAGGGCAAAACTTTACCGCGTGACCTGTCTCTCCACAATAGAATCATACATTGGTTCCTATGAGGCATTTCCCAGCATGACGCTTCTGACACTTGTCACAAATTGGATTCTCCATTGCTCGAAGCTAACTCGCGTTTCCCTTTCTTTGCAAAATTTTGCTTCCCTTTATCTTTGTGATCTTCTCATTTACGCTTCTCTGACAATACATGTTGCTAAGGTTTACTGGTACTATTGGCATTTTCCCTGAAGTTGGCCAACTGTGTTTTTGCTAGTACTTCGTGGTATGTACCCAATTCAAAGGAGACCACTGATTGTCGGAGATCATCATGTAGACCTTGTTTAAAGCGTCTCGCTTTTTTTCCTCCGTATTAACCAATTGTGGGGCTAGCGAGATAGTTCCTCGAACTTCCTATCATAATCCGCCAGTGTCAAGTTTCCCTATTTGAACACTAGGAATTTCGCTTTCTTTTGGTTTCGGATGTTGGTAGGAAAGTATTTTTGTAGGAATAATTCCTTGAATTCATTCCACATCCAGCCTTGCTCAGCTGCTTTGGACCTGTTGGTCATTTCCCACCAGTGTCTTGCTCCTTTATCCAACATAAATGTTGCACAGATTACCTTCCGAGTTGAGGCATTCTAAGTTCAAAGATCCGTTCTTGCTTGCTTATCCACTCTTCTGCCGCTAGTGGATATGTGCCTCCCTTAAAGATAGAGTGTTGTAGCTTACGATATTGTTCTACTATTGTAGCCACACTTCTCTCTACAGTTGGTGGTGCAACAGGTGGTGCGGCGGGTAGCACCACGTTGCGTATTGCTTCCAGAAACTACATGGATTGGTCATTCTGGTTGTGATCGCTGTCATTGTTTGTTTTAGTTGCTCCGGTCTGAGGTTGAACGTTCCTATTGTTCGTGTCTCTAGAGCGAGTTGCCATAACCTTGAAAAAATGAAAACATAAAATCACTTCACTACTAGATTAAGAATAAGAAAAATAGAAAATTTTATTTCATTCAATCTCAATAACTTTCATAAACCAAATGGACTTCGTGGTATCCAATATATCCATTTATTTAAATAAAATTTAGTCCAAACATGACAATCATATATAATTTCCTATCATCTAAAAATTTTCCCCAGCTCCCTCATCTCGGTCTGCCTCTGGATTTTCCCTAGGGTTGTGCTCAGGCTTTTCCTCAAAATATGATGCAGGGTGATACTTAGGGCTCTCTTCAGGGTCTTCTTCGAGGTCTTTCTCTTACTCTATCACTTCTCCAATAATATTATCCCTTCCGTCAACTACTAGCACACTAAGGAAATTACCAACACTAGGTGGGCTACGTGGACGGTGGCGATCGGACTCATATCCTAAGGGTCTTTCAATAATCCTAATGTCTTGAGTGTTAATAATCCATCTATCCCTCAAGCACGCAATCAACACGGCATGGGTAGTTTGGTATTCGAACATTTCCTCAAGCTTCTCAACAAACCATCTCCAATAAGCTATAGAGATGATAAACGATCTCATCCCTGTGAAACTCATGTCCGTTATTTCCGGTTATGGCATCTAAATGTTTCAACAGATTGTGGTTGGGGTTCCTCACGTACGACCTAAGCAGTCTGAGAAACATCTCACATCATCAGGCCTGGTCCCTAGCCAATTGCGACCGTCCATTGACCATCTAAGAAAGTAAATTTATATTAATTAACTTTCTTACGTAAATCGATGTACACTAAGCCAGATATATAGTGTCTAAATATAGTTTATGAACTATGATCTTTCTTAAATGTGGATCCTCAAAGTGTAAGTTTCTAACTCAGTAATATTCGTGTTTGAGGCGCCCAAAAATAGAATTTTTTAAATAATGTCTAAAAGTATGAATTTCCAAATTTAGAAATTTTCTTGATTGGGTACTCTTCTATTTCTAAAACTACAAGTTTCTTCACTTTCACAAACCTACACTTTCCAATATAGGTGGGAATTTTCTATAATTAAGCAAATATTCATAATTATGCACAATTAAATAAAATAACCATTCCCAATTAATTTATACATAATTTCGTGCATATTCATTTACGTGCACATGATTCATGCATTTACGTATAATTTTCATAAAATTGCATGTTAGATAATCGTGATTTCGTAAAAACAAAATATAATTCAAAAATATCACATATATTTGTACCTAATTTGAGACATCGAAGAATAGAACATAGCATCGCGTGATGGTCGCCTTGACATTCTTCAAATAATGTATTTTTTTTAAAATCGAAATTGGTAAAATTGTAAATTCAATTTTTTTTTAAAAAAAATGCACTTATCACTGTTCATTGTGAACAGTACATGGAATAGAGGTGGACCCCAGTAAAGTAGAGACAATATTGAATTAGTTAAGGCCAATCAATATGAGAGATTCACAGCTTTTTAGGATTAGCAGGATACTACAGAAGGTTTATTGAGGGACTCTCTAAAATATCAGGACCATTAACACAGTTTACTCGCTAGGGTGCAAAGTTTGAATGGAGAGAGAAATGCGAACACAGTTTCGAGGAATTAAAGAAGAGGTTAATTAATGTGTTGGTTTTAACCATACCTGGAGAATCGGAAGGTTTTGTAATTTATAGTGATGCATCCAAGCTAGGTATTTGATGTGTTTTGATGCAACAAGGCAATGTAGTTGCTTATGCATCGAGATAGGAAGTACAAAGATGTATCGAGACAGATTTCGAGGAATTGAAAACTAAAATCTTAGAGGAAGCCCACTCTACTCATTATTCTATACATCCAGGAAGTACAAAGATGTATTGTGACTTAAGAGCAGTGTTTTGATGAAAAAATATGAAGGAAGATGTAGCTAAATATGTTGAGAAGTTTCTGATATGTCACAGGTGAAAGCCAAATATTAGCGACCATCAGGGTTGTTGTAGTCGTTGAAATTCCAGAATGGAAATAGGAACATGTGACGATGGAATTTGTTGTAAGTTTTTCGAAGTCAGTAAAAGGACACGAGGCTATTTGGGTAATTGTCGATCATTTAACCAAGTCTGCCCATTTTTTACCTGTACGCATGACATTTTCTATGGACCAATTTGAATGATTATATGTTAAGTAAGTATTAAGGCTACATGGTGTCCCAGTTTCAATTGTATCCTATAGGGACCCAATGTTCACATCAAACTTTTGGAAGAGTTTACATTGGGCTATGTGAACTAAATTGAACTTTAGTACAACTTTCCACCCTTAGATAGAAGTCTGAATGGACAATTCAAACATTAGAAGATATGCTGGGATTGTGTGTCCTAGAGTTTGATGGACATTGGAAAAAGCATCTACCTTTAATTGAATTTGTATACAACAATAGCTACCATGTCTCCATTGGCATGACACCCTATGAGGCTCTGTACGGAAGGAAATGTTGTTCGCCTATTCATTGGGATGAGGTTGGCGAATATAAGATCTTGGGCCCATACATTGTAGAGCAGACAGTACAAGCTATCAGGGTTAGTATGAAAAGGCCCAAGATAGACATAAAAATTATGCGGATAAAAGGAGAAAGAACTTAGAATTTGCGAAAGGAGATACGGTACTCTTAAAGGTTACAACCATGAAGTGGGTACTACGATTTGGTAAGAGCGGTAAGCTCCGACCAAGATATTTTGGTCCTTTTGAAATTTTAAAGCGGATTGGAAAAGTTGCATACCAATTAGCTTTGCCACTAGAACTTTCAGCAGTACACGATGTCTTTCATGTATCAATGCTCAGAAAGTATGTCCCTGGCCTAACTCATGTTGTGAGACATTAACCGTTAAATATTCAGCTGAACCTAAGTTATGAAGAAGCACCAATATGCATCACAGCTAAAAAGTACAGAAGCTTCGTAGCAAAGAGATACCACTAGTTAAAGTGTTATGATAACATCATTCAGTAGATGAGGCCACTTGAGAACTTGAGGAGGAAATGCGATCTAATTATCCACAACTTTTTGCAGACAATAGTTAAGGTAATTTTTGAGGACAAAAGTTTTTTAGGTAGGAAGATTATAACATCCGGTAACAACTTACGTAGCCATTAAAATTGAATTTAGTAGCTAGAATTTTTTTTTATTTGGAGACTAATTAAATGTTGACCAATAGTGTAGGATCATAGAGCAATTTCTTTTATATATGTGCAGATTTTTTCATTGGCCAAATTTTAGTAAAATGATTGCATGATTGATTTAAATATTGTGTGTCAATTAACCTAATTAACTAGTTAATTATTATAATTAGAGATACTTTCATTTATTAAAATTAGAAACATTATTTATGTTTGTGTAATTAGCAATATAATATTTTTTTATGAAAAATTGTAGAGCAGACAGTACAAGCTATTGAAAAGATCAGAGTTAGCATGAAAAAAGGCCTAAGATAGACATAAAAATTATATGGATAAAAGGATAAAGAACTTGGAATTTGCGATAGGAGATAATGTACTCTTAAAGGTTATATCCATGAAGGGGGTACTACGATTTGGTAAGAGGGGTAAGTTCAGACCAAGATATATTGGTCATTTCAAAATTTTAAAGCGGATTGGAAATGTTGCATACCAATTAGCTTTGTCACCAGAACTTTCAGCAGTACACAATGTCTTTCATGCATCAATGCTCAGAAAGTATGTCTCTGACACAACTCATGTAGTGAGACAACAACCGTTAAATACTCAGCTGAACCTAAGTTACGAAGAAGAACCAATATGCATCATATCTCAGAAAGTACAGAAACTTTGTAGCAACATCATTCAGTAGATGAGTCAATTTGGGAACGTGAGGAGGAAATGCGATCTAAGTATCCACACTTTTTTGCAGACGACAGTTAATGTAATTTTCGAGGATGAAATTTTTTTTGATGGGAAGATTATAACATTCGAAAACAACTTAAGTAGCCATTAGAATTGAATTTAGCAGCTAGAAGTAAGTTTTTTTTTTTGAGACCTAGTTAAATGTTGACCAATAGTGTAGGACCATAGATCAATTTCTTTTATACATGTGTAGATTATTTTTTTAGTAATATGATTGCATGATTGATTTAAATATTGTATGTCAATTAACCTAAATAATTGGTTAATTATTATAATTAGAGAAACTTTCATTTATTAAAACTAGAAACATTATTTATGTTTGTATAATTAGCAGTTTAAGAATTTTATATGGCATGTTAGAATATTTTGGCATAATTTAAATCAAATGTTTAATTATATAGCAATAACTTATTATTAGCAATTATATGTTTATTAATATAATTAATTGGGTAATTAGTTGAGTGATTAATTACACTTTATATGGAAGAACGTGTGGTATTAATAAGAGAATGAATATTTGTACCAAAATAGATAATAGAGTTAAACTTTAGAGACTCATATTCATACCTCTCACATTACTTACACTCACACACAACTAAGCTTGTATTTTACACCTTAATTTCTCTTAGCTCATCTTTTTCATACACTTTCACATTACAAAGTTTAGTAGGCACGGTGTCCAAGAAATTTTGGAGTGAAAATCTAACAAGACGAATCCTTCGATTTACTTTGATCTTCTTCCATACAACTATAAGTGTAGTAGTATGGATTATTCTTTCATTATTTAAATTACAAAAATTTATGTTATGAATATGATGATATGGAACTCCAAGTTATTATTATGATAAATTTCATATATGTGTAAGTTTAAAGGACCATAGTTTAGTAGCGCTACGCACGAGAATTATAGCCATGAAATTCGTATTTAATTCCCCGTGTCTCAATATGTATGTTATAATTTTTTGTATTTAAATATGAGATGATATTCGTTATTATTCATTTGCTGAGATTTATGTCTCACACGTATATGTTAAACCTTTTATTGGTAACTAAAAAGGTGGGCTCGAGGCGATCGGAGGTAGATTGTGCTTGCGTGGGTGAAAAATGAAGAATAAATTATTCAATTAATGATTTTGATAATGTTCATTGTATTCTCTTAAAAATTTAAAATCTTCGCATGTTAAGAAAATTTTATCCTTTTTTTTTATTATGAAAGTACTTTTTTAAGGTACATATATAATGATTCCAAAGGTAAAATTTGGGTCGCTACAACATGGCTTACTACGTGACTCGAATCTGGGACATATTGCTTGAGTGTAAATACATGAAAGACATCATGCACTGCAGAAAGCTCGAGTGGCAAAGTTAGTTGATATGCCACAATCTGTTGGAACATTTAGATGCTATAGAAAAGATCATTAGAGGAGCCAGAAATAGCAGACACGAGTCTCATAGGGATGAGATTGTTTATCATCTCTATAGAACGTTTAGCCTTTACTGGATACGGTTTGTTGAGAGGCTTAAGAAAATGTTCGAATACCAAAGTGCCCCTATCGTGTTGATTGCGTGCTTGAGGGATAGATGGATTATTAACACTCAATACACTAGGAATATTGAATGTCCCTTGGGATATGAGCCCGATCATCACTGTCCACGTTGCCCACCTAGTTGGAAATTTTCCTAGTGTGTCATGAGTCGACAAAAGGGATAATATTATTGGAGAAGTGATAGAGAAAGAGAAAGACCTCGAAGAAGACATTGAAAAGAGCCTTGAGTACCACTTTGCATCATATTTTGAAGAGAATCCTGAGCACAACCCTAGGGAGAATCCAGAGGCAGGCCGAGATGAGGGAGCTGGGGGGTAATTTTTAGATGATAGGAAATTATATATGATTGTCATGTTTGGACTAAATTTTATTTAAATAAGTGGATGTATAGGATACCACGAAGTCCATTTGGTTTATGAAAGTTATTGAGATTGGATGAAATAAAAATTGCTATTTTTCTTATTCTTAATCTTGTAGTTAAGTGATTTTACGTTTGCATTTTATCAAGGTTATGGCAACTCGCTCTAGAAACACGAACAATAGGAACAGTCAACCCCAGACCGGAGCAACTGAAACGAACAATGACAACGATCACAACCAGAATAAACAATTCATGCAATTTCTTGAAACAATACGCAACTTGGCGCTACCCGCCGTACCACCTGTTGCACCACCACCTGTAGAGAGAAGTGTGTCTACAATAGTGGAATAGTATTGTAAGCTACAACACTCTATCTTTGAGGGAGACACAAATCCACTAGCGGTAGAAGAGTGGATAAGCAAGCAAGAACGGATCTTTGAACTTGTTGAGTGACTCGATACTCAGAAGGTAATCTGTGTAAGAGCAAGACACTAGTGGGAAATGACCAACAGATCCAGAGCACCTGGACAATGCTGGATGTGGAATGAATTCAAGGAATTATTCCTACAAAAATACTCCTCCACCAACATCTGAAACTAGAAGAAAGTGAAATTCCTGGTGTTCAGATGGGGAAACTTGACACTGACGGATTATGAAATGAAGTTTGAGGAACTATCTCGCTACGCCCCACAATTGGTTAATATGGAGGAAAAGAAAGCGAGACTCTTTGAATAAGGTCTACATGATGATCCCGACAATCAGTGATCACCTTTGAATTGGGTACACACCACGAAGTACTGGTAAAACACAGTTGCCCAACTTCAGGGAAATTGCCAACGGTACCCGTAAAGGCATTCCAATGAAAGGTATCCTGCGTTTCTGTAAGAAAGAGAAACTTCATCGAGGTACATCGGACCTTTAAGATACTCAAACGAGTTGGAAATGTGTCATATCAACTAGCTTTGCCACCAGAGCTTTCTGTAGTGCATGATGTCTTCCATAGGGATGGCAACAGGGCGGGGCGATGATACCTCCCCCGCCCCCCGCCCCGCTAAGCAATTCCCCACCTTGTCTCCGCCCCGTTCCCCGTTTAAGGCGGGGCGGGGACGGGGCGAGGGTTATTCCCCGTTTACTCCCCCGTTTATTATTATTATTTTTTAAGTTTTTGTAATTTATTTTTATTGCCCTCATTCATTAGACTTAGACAAATAATTT
This sequence comes from Fraxinus cuspidata, assembly GCA_903798385.1. NCBI lineage: Eukaryota > Viridiplantae > Streptophyta > Magnoliopsida > Lamiales > Oleaceae > Fraxinus > Fraxinus cuspidata. The sequence goes on along the minus strand of CAIGRP010021908.1, from coordinate 15,828 downwards.
TAATTGCCATTTTTTACTAGCACTAATGAAAATTTCAATTTAAAGTATTGGATTATAAAAACAAAAAATAAAAAATTAAACGGGCGGGCGCGGGGGGCCCGTTACCCGTCCCCGCCCCGAATACCCGATTAAGCGGGTTTTCCCTCCCCGTTCGGGGCGGGGCCCCGCGGGTATCGGGTTTGTC
>CAIGRP010021908.1:0-15613 GCA_903798385.1 Fraxinus cuspidata | reverse complement strand
GGGGGGGGGGGGGGGGGGGGGGGGGGGGGCGTTACCCATCCCCGCCCCCCGGGGAGAAATTCCCCGCCCCGTCCCGCCCCGAATACCCGTTTAAGTGGGTTTCCCCGCCCCATTCGGGGCGGGGCCCCGCGGGTATCGGGTTTGTCGGGTTTTTTTACCATCCCTAGTCTTCCATGTATCTACACTTAAGAAATATGTCCCAGATCCGAGTCACGTCGTAAAGCATGAACAATTGAAGATCAACGAAATTTAAGTTACGAAGAAGTCCTGCTTTACGTTATAACCCAGAAGGTACAAAAGCTTCGCAACAAGGAAATATCACTGCTCAAAGTATTATGACAACATCATTAAATTGGAGAAGCAACTTGGGAACGCAAGGATGAAATGTGAACCAAATATTCCCAACTATTTGACGAAGACGACTGAGGTAATTTTTGAGGACGATTTTTTTTTTTTTTTTGAAGATGGGTAGATTATAATAACCTAAAAGTCTCTACTTGTTATTAACCTAAGTATAGGGATTAAGTTGCTAAATAACCATAGTTTAAGAACCAATTTATACAGAGACTAAGGTTTAGGGACAAATTAACACATCAACTATAATTTAGAGATCATATCACACGTCGGTGAAAGTTTGGGAGCCAAGTTTCATACATGTCTATCGTTGTTGAGGGACTATACATGCAAATTCAGAATAATCGACATTTATGGTATATACATATAGATAGATGGTAAGAAATAATTATTGTATTGCATGTTTGTATTATGATAAGGAATAATTGGATGCAAATTTGGATAGCTACCATGATTAAAAGAATCAATTAATGAAACATTCCTTTTTATTTAATTATACCAAAAATAAAAAAGGTATATGTTAATTACCATAATTAAAAGGATTAACTAAGGAAACTTTCGTTCTATTTAGTTATTCAAAATAAATACATAAATAAATGAAAATGGTAATATATATATTCCCCCACAAACACACACGAACTTTTTTTTTTTTTTCAAAAAACGCAATTCTCCTACGTGCTAATACGATCATCAGATTCAATGTAAGTGAAATATACGTATTTCATTGTTTAAAATTACATAAATCAATATTATGATTATGTTATGAAATTATGGAATTTAGTAGCGCTATGCACGAAATTAGAACTATGAAGTTCGATTCTTATAATTTTGTGTCTCATCAAGTATGTTTACGAATCTCATGAACTTTTGTTTTTCATGTTACACCAAAGGAACCAAATCTTTCATTTTGTAGCAGACTTTATCCAAATCTTTCATTTGTGTCACCGTATGTACCAAACCTTTAAAATATTGCAAGTCCAGTTCAAAATATCGTTTGTTTGACCACCAAAACCGTAAGCTAATCCAAGAAATGAAAAATCTAATAATTTCCTCCAAATAAGATAAAGGTAATTTGGACGTTACACATTTTTTCTTCAAAATAAAAATGAAAAATACCCATCTTCTCCACTCACACCCCATCCCCCAAAACCAAAAACCACCAAAATCATCTTCTCCACTCCAGTTCAGAAGCCGAAATCGCATGTCTCGCTAGAGCTAAAGGAGGAACAAAAAAACTCTCCGATCGAGCAAGAATCCTTCATGGTGCCGGTCATCGACGACCCGACCCTACCATTGTTACCTCTCGGATGTAGACCCTAGGTGGCCGTGGCTTGTACTCTTCTCTCGTTCCTCAACCAATTCTTTTAGCACTGCCGTGAGCCGCTCTCGATCACCGCAATCTCCGTTCAGATTACAGTGATACCCTTAGGCCACCTCATGGCAAAGATGATTATGGGAAGAGTGTTTTCAAGGGGGCGGAATTGGGGATTTAGTTTGAATTCAGGCTCTTTCCATGTAAAGGAGCACATATCGATCACCATTTTTGCGAATTCAGGTGGACGGAAACCCTTGCATTATTCATACTGTGAAGATATTTTATAAACAGAGGTTGAGATTTTGGGTGGCGGTGGAAAGGGTCAGACGCAGATATTTTGAGTTAGGGAGCATAATCAAACTCTGTACAAATCGAATATTTTGTCTTTGATTTTTAAATGATTAATACTTGATTCGAGACGATGTAGATTTATATTTAAAAAATATTTCTTCATTAATATTTTGCTAATAATTTTCATCCATTTGATTTCGAAAAATCATTTATTAATGTTTTGTTTATCACAAAAAATACATATTTACGTTTAAAAATCTTATGATGTATTTGATACAAACAATCACTTTCAGTAATCGAAAGGAAAAACATATAATTAATATTCAATACTAATAATCAGTCAAATAAACACAATTCGTTAAATATAAGTCAAATCCGATATAACGAGTTTAGACACATTCTATATACACAGTTTGATACGAGAAAATGCAAATTTAGGTTTTAATTACTTGATATTGGAAAGTGAAGATTTGTAGTAATGTGGTAATTTGTAGAGAAATCATATACAAATTTTAAAATATTAAAAGGGTTAAGATTTTGTTAAAAGGCGAGAGAAAAAGAGTAAGAAAGAGCAAGAAAAAAGAAAAAAATTTCAAATTTATTGTAATTTTGCCCCTATTTGGTGGATATTAAAATCAAATTTTTAGTAAATTTTGATAAAAATTAACAATTATGGATTCCATGAAATATATTAGAAGATGAAAGAAGTTTTTTTTTTTTTTTTTTGAAAAATGTAAAGTTATCCATTTGCCCTTTATAAATTAGTCAACGTTTGATCAGATTTTTTATTTTTGGTTAACTAACGGAGAAACTAACTGTCTATGTTAATTTGGAGTTCAAATGCGAGTTCTTTAAATGTTTTGTACCTATGGTGGCACAAATGAAAAGTTTGGGTTAAGTATACTACAAAATAAAAGGTTTGGTACATTGACCGTAACTCCCCCAAATTTAAGTTTCTATTAAAAGATAATACAAATGGAAAGGAAACATTTTTTTTTTAAACTTAGTACTATAAGCTGCTTTTTAAGTGAGATAAATAAAACTTATTTTTGTTATCAATAATTATCTCTTAATACATTTCAAAGATTATAGATTTAATTGCATGTTAACATATTTATTATTTGATTCCTATTTCGTTTCTTCAAATTAAATTAAGGAAGATTAGGAATTCTAAAATAATAGGAAGGATCAATAAAATATAGCTAAATATATTCGTACAATTGTGTTTATAAGTAGACTATATTTTAATTGCATGAAAAGTTCATAACTTTTACACATTATCGTACTTATGTCTCAAACTTTTACACATGTAGTCTTTGATAGTGGTTGATATCTAACTATCATGTTAGCTTCCTTTAAAATAAGAGGTAAATATTATGTCACGCTTTTGTATTCATTGTATTTTTATTAAAAAATATTATGGACAAATAATTTATTATTATTATTTTTTTAATGCTTCTTAACAGAGTTTTTGGATAAAAACCGTCATCAATAACAGAAGGTACCAATTAATGAAAATTTGATAATAGTAATGCAACGAAATAATTTGGGATATAAGTGCGATGACCTTTCATGCAATTAAAAATATACAAGAATAGTGTCGAATCCCCTGCCAACACTTCCTTGGTCGAGCCCGTCGCACAGGGCTTGCCTAGTGCGGTTTATCTCTCTTGTGTGGTTTGCGGGCTATTGCACATGGAGCGAGGTTTACCAAGTGCGCACTCACGAGTAGCGGCTGCGGGTTCCTACGTCAAAAAAAAAAAAATACAAGAATAGTGAATAGATAATTGTGGTGCCAAATTCTTAGAGAGAAAGAGAGAGTAGAAGAAGATAAAAATGGCTTATTTTGACTGTTTGAAACGAACGTCTGGAGGTGCTTACAGTAATAACCGCCACGTGAGGTCTAATGAAAATAGAAAAAAATGGGAGTAATTTGAAATTTCAAAAATGTTTGCATATAGCTATGGGATTTGCAATTCATTCAGATCTCTAAAGTTGAAGTTTACTGGTAATCTTTTTATTCTCTTCTCTTCTCCTGCATGCAACCAAAAGGCAACGAAAATGGACAAAAAATCTTCTCTCTCTCTCTTTTTTCCTGATAAATAAACAATTTGTTGAGTCCCGGTAATTACCATGCAGAACCCAAAATTTTATCTGTATTATTATGATTATATTTACGTTTAATTTGCAAACCCAATCCTGATTTACTCGAGCTCATGTCAATGGTATTGATAAATTGAATTTAGTGAATGATTTCACAGAGAAAATCTCAGTATGCATTAGATCGGATTCTGGAATGGGTAGTCGAATTGTGCGTAACGAGATTATATATTTGAAAATGTGGGTTTGTTTTCTCAATTATATGTTTAAGTAATGTGATCGGGCAATTGGTAAATAACAAATATTTATTTATAGGATTGCATCTTTAAATTTGATAGAGGCGTCTATAGGAAGAACTTAAAAGAGGATTTTCATCGTATTAAGTTTTATGTTCACAACATATAATTCTTGGATTCATTAGTTTTGACAGTTAATGATTGTAGTCCTGTTTCCCTTTTTATGCTTTGATTCAGAAGGATTGCTTACATTTTTGAGCAGAAATGGAAAAGCATCTGTGGAAGGAATCCACGAAGATCTTTGGGAACCATATCGACCCTCAAAAAGAAGAGCGACTGAAATGGATAAAAATAGGTAAACAATCATCTCCAAAACCTCACAATTTTATTGGAGAATGTGGGATACTGACCTAAAGGACAGAACAATGCATTTAACTGCTCGTTCACCTGGTAATTCCCATCGTTATCATGAGCGAGGTTTTGGGTATACAGAATGGTGTCCGCAATAAGTTGCTCATCCTGCTACAATGCATGATGAGCATAGCCTTCAAAAGGGCTTAATCCCGAGGCAAGACGCGAGTACAAGTTGTCACTGATTTTAAATCAACCTAAACAAGTTTCTTTTAAAACTACAGGATTGCAAGATAACATTCTCAGTAATGTGCAGAGTTAGCTGTCTTGGTCAACTGGAAATAAGGATTTTTTTTTTTATTAGGCATTCTAGTGTGAACTTGGAAGCCTAGTACAAAAGAACGTGCGTACTTCATCCAAAATTAGAAAATTAAATCCATCATCACATCGTTCACATTGACACAATCTTCAGAAAGTACATGTTTATACTTTACTGAGAAGCGTTTCAACTTGAATTTAAGAAATATATCTGAATCCATGAGAATATTTTCCTATAAAACATTGAAAATATGTGAATTTATTCAGTTACAGGGGTGGGGGGGGGGGGGGGGAGTTTCTTGTGAAGAATTCTCTTTCTGGGGAAAATATGTGAATTTATTCAGCTGCAGGGAGGTAGTTTCTTGTGAAGAATTCTCTTTCTATACATTGTAGTGCTAGCCTTAACAAGTATAGACACAATACTGATTCTTTGTTATTGTAAGAGTGTGCTGACTATGAGATATTCTATTTTATGTCTAAAAGTGTACATAAATGAACTTTAGTTGAAGTCTTGAAATCAGTTATCAAACCAAAACTTGCCCAGTTTTGTAGCATTTGGCGCATTTCCAGTGCAACCTCCATCGTTTTTGCCTTAAAATGTAATAAATTAGGCTGATTGATGTTCATATCTAAAATGCAAAGTTCCCTTCTCATTGCAGAAATTGAGAGTAAAGTGAAAAGGATTTTGAAGCTAACCAAAAATATAAACCAAGGAAATAAAGATGGGAATCCAAAGAAAAAGTCCGAACTTGTTCACCATGTTGAAGATTTCCAGAAGCATTATGAATCCTTATACTCTCTTTATGAAGATTTAAGAGGAGAGGTGAAGATAAAGGTTAGTGGAGATGATTATGTAAGTTCTGCTTCCACTACAGATTCAGAGTCGTACTATTCTCCAGATGAGAGTCCAGAAGTGCTAGATGGTGATCATCAAGAACGTGAAACTTCAGATTTTGAAGATACTATCCTCAAGGATAAGTTAACTTCTAGAAGTGAAGTGAAGGAAACCATAATTTTGGGTTCAGAGTCATCTTTCAGCAATTTTCTGCAATCCAGGGAAATTCTTAAGGACCTTGGGATTCAAAATGTTGAGTCGGAAAGTACAAAGAAAATATTGTTGGATTCGTCTGTCTTGTTAAAAGGAAGATTGGTTGAAAGAGAGGAACTGATGTCGCTCATAAAAGAGTTAGAGGCCCAGATCGAAAAATGGAAGCTTGAGACCGAAACCCTGTCAACACAAAAAAGAAAATTAGGTGAGGAAATTGAGTGCAAGTTGAATGAAGCTGAGGAATTGAAAGTAATAAATTCTAGATTGGAGGCTCATGTTTCGGAGCTCGAAGCTATATTCAAAGAGAAAGAAAGTCAATTTTCTGATGTGAGAAAAAAATTAGAGGAAAATAAGTTCTATTTGTCTAGAATTGAAAACCTCGAGGCTCAGGTGGACAATCTGCAGCTCGAAATAAAAACTTCACAATCTCAGAAAGATGAAATGGAAGAACAGTTGTCATGTGAGGACCTAACAGAAGGAGTTAATCTTTTGCAGCAGGAACTGGAGTGCTTGAGAAGTCAGAAAGCTAGATTGGAGATAGAACTTGAAATGAGATCAAAAGAAACATCAGAATGCCTAATTAAGATCGAAAATTTAAATGATTTAGAACTTGAGGTTCATTCTTTAAGTAGTCAGAAGAGTGATTTGGAAGAGCAGATAATGAGCATAAATCAAGAAGCTTATCAATCAAAGGCAGAAAAAGAAGATCTGCATGCAAAAAATTTCGAATTGCAGAAAGTCCTTTCAGAAAGAGAAAATGAACTGGCTGCGCAAAAACAGAAACTTAAGGATTACCAAAACACTGTTTCTGCTCACATTGATGCGTTGCAAACTGAAAAGGACGGATTGCAGCTGGAGTCGAAAGCCTTGCAAAATGAGAAGAGCAGATTACAGATAGAGCTTGAAAAAGAGAAATCTGAGAAAGAAAAAATGATAATTGAATTAAACAACAAATTTTTTTATCAGCAGAGGATTCAGATAGAACTGGAGGATATGGTGAGCAAGTTAAAAGTCGAAAACAAACAAGTTCAATCAAGGTTTGCAGATTCCAAGTCGAACTTCCAGATAGCCGAAAGGAAGGTTGAAAAAATGGTAGAAGAGCTGAGAAAACAGTTTGAAGACAATCTCAGAATCTTCAGCCGGAGAATTAGGGTCGCAGAACAATTGCACATGGAGAACAAAGATTGGTTCAGGAAGAAAAGGGAAATGTACGAACAAGAAAACCGAGATGTATTACACGCAGCAAAGGACATGTTGAATTCCTTAGATACAGTGACATTAAAGCTGGAAGAGTGCAATGCAAATTTCTTGAACCGAATTTCAAAAGCTTCTTGCGAGCTGAAATTCGCTAAGGATTGGACGATGAGGAAAAATAATACATTAGTACACGTGAGGGACGATTTAGATTGTTTGCTCGCGCAGTTAGATGATAAGGAAGCAGAAATACTAGTATTCAGAGAGAGGCTTTGGAAGGCAGAAAATAAAGTGAGAGAAGTGAAGAAAATGATGGAGGAGAAAGAAGAAGCCATGCTTATACTTCAAGAGGAAAAGAGGGAGGCAATTAGGCAGTTATGTGTATGGATCGACTATCACCGCAGTAGGTCCGATTATTACAAGAAAATGTTGTCCGATATCACTCCACCTTGTCGGAGGACGGCATCTTAGGTACGTTGGAGGATGATGAATCGACATCTAAGTTAACTTTTGCTATTAGATTTTTGCCATTTTTGTCATCATTCACCACCAATTCTGTTCATTCTTTCTACATGAAGACAGTTTGTTACGTTGAATAAAGATTTTAGGGGCTTGCCATTACAGTTAGATACCGCCTAATTTTGTTGGGGACAGGCCTAATTTTGTACCAGAATTTAGTCTAAAGAATCATGTACACCCAGAGTTGAGTTAACCAGGCATTTGATCAAACCGTGCATTCACCACAAAATGTTAAGATTTTTGTCAGTTATAATTTTCTATCAATGTTTTAAAAACCGACCCAACCAAAAATAAGTACGACTATAATAAATTGGCTCAATCAAATGGTCCCCAAGTTAGTTTACTTACTGTGTATGCCTAACTTGCCATTACAATAGGATAATATTGATTATATTCTATAGCATCCAATGGTCCAAATGGGTTTACGAAGAAAGAAAAATATGTATATACCCAACTAATAAGTGCGTTGTTACACACTTAATTTGCTATCAAAACATGGAATATTGTTGATTAATATGTTGGAATATAGTTTAATTCTATGTAATTTACATTTTACAGGACAACGTGATGAATTTAGCAGGAATAAGGTGAAACAAGTAAAAAATGACCAACTTTGAGGAAATGAAAGTTCAGGGACCATATTGCAAATATCCAAAAGATGACTCGGAAGGAAAAACGAAGATATGAATATGAAGAGGTCAAATTGGGCTAAGGAATTAAGCATAGGAAGAAGAAGTGGATAAAGAAGTCACAAAATGGGGAACAGAGTTTGAGGGCCAAAACGCAACAATTAGAAAATAGAATAAGCTATGCGGTCGCATAACCTATTTCCTATGCGGACCCCAGTTTTGTTCTATGCGACGGTAGCTCCCACTACTATGCGGTCGCATAGTAGTAAATTTTGACGCTATCTCAGTTTCCTAATTCACGTCAAACTCTTATGGAAACCAACTTCTTTCACGGTATTTCAATCCTAGAACGTACCAGAACAACGGGAGACGCCTCCATATATATTTTTCTCTGGTTTTTGCTCAAAAATCTCGATGAAAAACTAAAAACCTTGGTGAAACTAGGAATAACTCAATTGGAATTGATGATTTCTCATCATTTATCCATGTAATTTGATTTTTTTTTCATTGTCAAACAATTTTAAGATTTAGATTTTCTTTTCATGAATATTTTGGGATTGACTTAACCTTTATTAGATTTTTCGTGGATTCAATCATGCTTTTTCCATCGAAGAATTAAACTATTTGCTGTCAATTTCAATTTTACTTTATTGGTGGATTGATTACTGCCTTATGCTTGATGTATATGGTCGATTCTCGATCTTATTTCAATAAAAACAGTGCAAATGTGTTATAGGAAGTTTAGATTTAGGATTACAATTGAATTAAATTGATTTGTAACGTCATATCTTCCGATTAGAGAGTTGAGAAGAATGCCTCTAATTGAGTTATAAAAATGAATAATTATTGAGATTGATCCAATCCAATTGATGGTATTCGGATATTTCGCTATCTCAAAACATTGATTTTAATTTCATTATTTTAAATATAGAATTCTTAATTTATTCGAACAATAAATTCTATTTCACAAACGAGAGAACATCATCATTTTTTATCCTTTGAGCATTTCTTCCATCTCCCTATGGAATCATACCCCAAAGCTGTGCTACAACTACGGTGATATTTTTTGGACGTAATCAAATTTTGGGCCCGTTGTCGGGGAGACGGTACAAAATACAAAGGAATTAGGGTGATATCGTTCCTTTATTACTCTTTAGTTAATTTAATTTTCTTATTTCTTATTTCTATTTTTATCATATAGTCTAGTTTTCATGTTTTATGAGCAAGAATCGAGGCGAGCAAGGAAGCTATACCGAAAGACCTTTTCTAGTGTTTGAATTAAGGCGATGCGCATTATAGGACTTCACAAGATTATCTTCACCTCACACACACGTCCACACCATCATGCATCATGTTTCTGTCTAATATGCCACGTATGAAACTTAAACCGGGAATGATTCAACTTTTTCCAACTTTTCATGGACTTGAAAATGAAAATCCATAAGTGCATATTAGAGAATTTGAGAAGGTGGTCACAACCTTCCACAATCAACATGGTACAACGGACGCAGTCAATCTAAAATTTTTCCCATTTTCACTTAAAGAACGAGCTAAAAACTGGTTGTATTCGTTGAGACCACAGTCGATTGGCACTTGGGCCGAAATGACTCAAGCATTATTTAATAAATATTTTCCCCACCATAAAACTAGTGCCCTTAAAAAGCAAATCTCATCACTTACTCAAAAGGATAGTGAGACGTAATATCAAGCTTGGGAAAGATATAAAGAATTGCAAGCCATATACCCCCACCACAGTTATGAGAGTTAGCGTGTCGTGAGCTATTTCTATGAGGGATTAACACATAGGGTGCGTCAATTCGTCGAGATGATGTGTAACGGCTAATTTTTACAAAAAGATCTTGATGGGGTTATAGAATATCTAGACGACCTAGCTAGAAAAGCTCATACTTGGACTGGAGCTAGCGCCACTGAGAGTACTAATAGGTTATGAACCATATGAAATCCCACCAGCACATGTATCTATCATCTTAGGTAAGGGAATAGCCTTAGAACCAAAGTAGAAACCCTCACTAGAGAACTAGAGACCTTACGTGCTAAGAACTCAAAATTTACATAGAATGTATCCCATGTAGAGTCTCTAGGACCTTGTTTTGTGTATGGTGGAACTAATCATCTAGTGCAAGAGTGTAGTGTTTTGCTGACATGAGGGAGGTTTATGAGGAATACTGTAATGCTTTAGGCACATACAAAAAGCCATATACCCCATTTTCGGAAAGCTGCAATCCTGGGTAGCAGAATCACCCCAATTTCAACTGAAAATCTAAAAACCAACAACCTATCCAGCCATCTAGAACTTTTAATACACACTCCTATCGGCCCGCAACTTTTAGGAACTCTTTAGAAGACACCTTACATGCTTTTATAGAGGCACAAGGTAAGACAAATCAAAAGTTTGAAACTATGATCACTCAGGTAGTTGAGGAAAACAAAGAGATAAAGAATCATATCTAAATTGGCTAATGCCTTAGTTGTAAGAGAGCGTGGGAAATTTCCAACTCAGCCTCAACCAAATACTAAGGGGTACCACATGGTACAAACCTCAGGACAGAAAGAAAACAATTTTAAGGAAGTGAATGCCATAACCACTAGATCGGGGAAAGTCATAGAACCAATCCCCAAGCCAAGCCTAGAGATATTAAAAAAGAGTCTAGTAAAAGTAGCCCTAGTGAGGAAGTGGTGGAAACCTAGTTACAGTGCCTTTCCCTCAAGCTCTTAAGCCTACACCGAAGTCTGCTGGTCAACATAGTGAAATCCTAGAACACCTCAAGGAAGTAAAAATCAATCTACCTCTCTTGCATGTGATTTCTCAGGTTCCTACATATACTAAAATTCTTAAGGACTTGTGTACTGTGAAGAGAAAGCACCATGTCAAGAAAATTGCATTTTTAACTGAGCAAGTGAATGTGGTGATTAAGCAAAGAATCACACAGAAGTATAGGACCCTGGTTGTCCTACTGTGTCTTGTGTTATTGGGAACCGTGAATTTGCACAAGCTCTTCTTGATTTAGGGGCAAGTGTAAATCTTATGCCTTATGCAATTTACTTGTTGTTAGGCTTTGGTAAGATAAAACCGATTTTTATGTTCTTACAATTAGTTGATAGGTCCTCCGTTAGGCCTAGGGGGGTAGTTGAGGATGTATTGGTTCAAAATTGACAAATTTTACTATCCTGTGGACTTCTTGGTTTTGGATGTAAAGGTTGATATAAATGTTGATTCTAAAATTCCCATTATTCTTGGTAGACATTTTCTTGCTACAGCTAATTCTCTTATAAATTGCAAGAATGGTCTAATGAAGTTTTCTTTTGGGAACATGACTTTGTAAGTCAATATTTTTCACATCACAAAGCAACCACAAGAGGATGATGAGTGTCATCAAACATTCATGATTGATGTACTCGCTCAGGAGCAAACACCAATAAATACCGACTTCGACCCTCTGAACTCTTTTCTCTTACATTCTGAAATCCCAACTGGTTTTGATGATGATGAGTATACTAACATTTATGTTGTATTTACAAAATTGCAAGATTACAAAGCATCACCCTAGCAGCCTAAGTTTGAAGAGTTGCCAGAAAGGACTGTAGGACAGAAGCCATCAAGCATTGAGAGTCCTTGACCAAAATTGAAACATCTGCCTCCAGGACTAAAACATGAATTTCTCGGACCAGGTGACACCTTCCCCGTAATTATTTCTTCAGAATTGAATGCATGACAATGTAAGCAACTGTTGAACATTCTGAATGAGCATCGGTCCGCGTTAGGCTGGACCATAGTACATTAAAGGTGATAGTCCTTTAATTTGTTCACATAAGATTCATCTAGAAGAATGAACTATTCCTATGAAAGACCCACAACTTAGGCTAAAACCCAGAATGAAAGATGTAGTGAAAAATGAGGTGCTTAAATTGTTAGATGCGGTATTATTTACCCTATCACGGATAGTAAACGGGTTAGTCCTACACATGTAGTTCCTAAAAAGTCAAGAGTCACGGTAGAGAAAAATGAATTAGGTAAAATGGTTCCCACAAAAAAAAAAAAAAAAAAGAACAGTGACTGGTTGGCGCATGTGCATAGATTATAGGAAACTAAATACTGCTACCTTATAAGGATCATTTTTCTCTCCTCTTTCTAGATCAAATCTTGGAGTGTGTGGCTGGCCATCCTTTTTACTGTTTCTTATGGCTACTCTCGTTACTATCAAATTAAAATTGCATTAGAGAACCAGGAAAGACCACATTTACTTGCCTTTTAGCACTTATGCCTTTTGTAGGATGCCATTTGGACTTTATAATGCTCCTGCCACATTCCAAAGATGCATGATTAGTATATATAGTGACATGGTAGAGAATTGCATGGAAGTGTTCATGGATGACTTGACTATTTAGAACTTCTTTTGATGCATGTTTGCTAAATTCGAAGAGAGTTTTGACACGATGTGAGGAAAAATACTTAGTTTTAAATTGGAAAAAGTGTTATTTCGTGGTATCTTCGGGAATTGTCTTAGGGCATGTGATTTCTTCTAGGGGAATAGAGGTTGACAAGTCTAAAATTGAGCTAATATCTAAATTGCCTACGCCTAAGAAAATAAAAGATGTTAGATCATTTTTAGACCACGCATGTTTCTATAGATGGTTTATACAAAACTTTTCATCTATCTTTAGATCATTGTGTAACCTTCTAAATAAAGATGCCACTTTTTAGTGGACTCTCGAATGTTAAAATGCATTTAAAATGCTGATTGACAAACTCACTTCAATACCCATCATGCAACCACCTGATTTGACACTACCATTTGAAATCATGTGTGATATTAATGATTACGTGGTTTGTACGGTTCTTAGGCAACACAAAGAAGGTATGCCTTTTGTGGTTTACTATGCTAGTAGAACTCTTAACAGCATTCAAATGAACCATTCTACTACTGAAAAAGAGTTACTAGATGTAGTCTTTGCGCTTGATAAGTTTAGATCTTATTTGATTGGCTCCCCCATTACAGTCCACAAATCATACAACCCTTAAATACTTTATTGCAAAGAAGGATACTAAGGTGCGATTAATACGGTGGATCTTACTTTTGTAGGAATTTGACATCACCATTAAAGATAAGAAGGGAGTGGAAAATGTGGTGGCCGACCCTCTATCAATGCTAATCAGAGATGAATTTTCAGATGAGAATTTTTTTTAGTCTCTTCTCTACCAGGTTTACTCACATTGTGAACTATTTGGTTGTAGGTGAGATTCCTAAAGAGTGGAGCATGCAGGACAAGAGGAAGTTCTTGTTCGATGTACGTAATTTTCATTGGGATGATCCATGTCTATTTAAATACTGCCCCGACCAAATTTTAAGACGTGTCCCTGATGAGGAGATACTTAGTGTGCTAAATTTTTGTCATACCCAAGCATGCGGAGGCCACTTTTCTATAAAAATTTTTTTGAAGAATGATGCTTATGAGAGTTCTAGAATCTACAAGGCGAAAAATGAAAGTTTTTCATGATAAAAACATTCCTAGAAAGATATTTGAACAAAATAAAAAAGTGTACTTGTGTAATTCTAGACTTCACAAGTACCCAAGAAAACTTCGATTTAGATGGACTGACCCTTTTGTGGTGAAACAAGTGTTCGATAATGGGCCGTTGAAATTGAAGATCCTAATGATGGTAGGGTATTTAAAGTGAGTGGATAGCATCTTAGGATCATTTATGGCCAACATGTGCCTACAGTGGAAGAAATTCCTCTTACAGACCCTGTTTACCATCTTTAACATTTCTCAAGTATGTTTTTCACTTTCCTTTTTTGCATATTAGTTTTGTTTTTTTTTGTAATGTTTCGTTTCGTTTCGTTTCTTGTTTCATTTATTTTTTTTAAATTGAGTACTTTTCAAGCTAACCATCGTTCCGACCCTATATGATTTACTCTAGTATTTAGGTGATACTTTTTATTTTTCCTTTGATAGGCATGTTTAGACATTGAGGACATTGTCCGATTTGATTGGAGGAGAGTTGCATAGTTTGTTGTGTCTTGCATTACATAAGTCATCATGGAATTTTTTTTAATTTTTTTTCAAAACATATTTTCATTTGCTTTCTATATAACTCATGTAGCGAGTTTCAGGCTGATGACTCCCAAGTCAGATGACCATAGGGCCCAAGATTTTAAACCACCCTTACAGGCTTAATCACCCAAGTTATACATGCTCGAAAAGATGCTTTTATATACCCAAAGATTAGTGCAATGCCCCATTTGTTTTAGACATTTAGTTTCTCTCTAACTTAAAACTTTCATCTCGTCTTTGTCTCATTGGTTTTAGACAATTTACATGAGATAATTTTCATGCACGGAATCCCTACTCATCTAATTGTTTCCTATAGCAGCTCAGTCATCTTCAAACTACCATATAGTTGGATCATGGATCAATACTATAGAGGTTATTTGATTTTACTTGCTATATTCAACCATTTTCTAAATACTAAACCACATCACTAACTCAATATGTAAAACAAGAGTAACGTACATAAAAAATGTCAAGTTTCACATAAACAAGTTTTTGACTAATCTAATACTACACTGTTTCCATTATTTACAGTTGATACGTATTCCAATAGTCACATTATAGTCGACATAGTTATCAAACTTACACAAGCACACAAAACTAAAGTTATAATCTAATGCTAGAAAATAAATAAATAGAACAATAAAAAATTGAAAACAAATGAATAAAAACAACAAAAATATTTTTTTTTATTTTTTATTTTTTTAGCATACAATTACACGAAAAAATCTTGCAGTAAAACGATGAACGCCCACCTCCAAACTTATTTGAAACATTATACTCAATATTTAGATAATCACGTAAAGAACAGAATGAATGTACAATAAGGTAAAGAAAAGGGGCTCAGAGTATTCCCCTGATCAATATAGAGGTGGTGGATGGAAATCAGAGCCGAATGCGCCATCAACTGATGGCGGAAGGAGTCATGCGAGTATCGTCGCATCATCTCAGACTGTTGTGTGAGCTCGGCCTTTTATGATCTGAATGTGTAGAGACTACTTCTGCACTTCATTCTCGATGTTACCCAAGTGATCCCAAGTCTCGTTAGCCCTCAACTGGATCCCATCGACTCTACCCACATAGTTATTCATTCGTCCATTCAAAACATCAACCTCTCGCCTCGCAACCAATGACTTTCTACTAGTAGTGGAAACAATGTTCGTAGTGCTCAACATATCATTCCTCA